>CATQJA010002603.1:112500-162500 GCA_958295435.1 Mesorhabditis spiculigera | reverse complement strand
AGTCTTACTTATTTATTAATAGCATTATTGGAATTTATAACTTGTAACTTATTTATATTTTTTATATAGATTTCGCCCTGCCCCTCCCCTCCCTGGATATCTCGGAGAAAATCGGAATTGGAAAATTAAAAATCACGTTTTTACAGAAAACAATACGTTTCGTTTTTGCAGCAGGTGCCATAAGTTTTTGAATTCGCAATTTCTCAAAAATCCCCCTGCAAGGTTACTTTCAAAATGTAGACGACGAAACACAACGAAAATTCAGATTCTTGCGCTATACAGGGTGAGCAGAAAACAAGAGCGTGGTTTGCACTGAAATATCTCGCTGGGGGGGAAACGAATTGGACCATGGTTACCTTGCTAGAATGTAAATATGCTGGGCGTGAAGAAATAGCACGTTTTGTAAGATTTTGACGACCAGTGGGCCGTTAAAAACTTTTGAACATTTTTGAAAAAGTAACACACTTTGAAGCGATAAACTATGGGACTTTTTATGAGTTAGGGGCCCTTCAAGGGGTATCAAAATCAAGACCTTGGAACGCGCTATCAAGCCTATAGTCAAGAATTTTGATCTGTTTAACTAGCCGTCAATAGGAGCGCTCGGAAATCCGGGCTTCCTGAAGGAAAAATTCGAGATAAAATTCCTTTGCCATCCGATCTTTCTGATATTTTGCAGTTAGCAATAAATAGCTAACTACTAACTTTTTGCATCAAGTTTTTCAAAATCCCGATCAAAAAAAATGTTTGGCACTTTGCCAAGTCGGAGAGGAGTCGGCAGGGCACCCTGAATGGGGCGGAATTTTTTTGAATTAATGTAGAAATACTCAGTAACTTCCACATGAAGCATTTAAATGATACAAAAAAACAAACAAAACTTTATTTCCGCTCAAAAACTATCCAAAAACTCTGAGCCAATTTTCAAAAAATCCAAATTTCGGTAAAAAAAACCCCGTTTGGCCCATAAATCGATATTTTTGTATTTTTTTATCAACAGTTGTTATTTTTGACGTTCAGGAATAGTCAAAAAACGGATTTGAAACAATTGTAAACTGGCCCATAAACAAAATTCTCCCCCCCCCCGATAATGCGAAAGATCATGCGGAAATTTACATAATCAAATTCCCCAGCAAAAACCTAAAATCCTGGGCAAAAATTTCGACATAATAAAATGTTTGACATTCGCGATTACGACTTTATGATAGCAAATCCTTTTTTTCGGTGTTCTGGAATCATCCTGCTGGGGCTCATCCTCATTTTTTTGGACATGAAGGCACGAAAAAGGAGAGTATTTGCATTTCCGCCCATTCGAGTGGGACCCCCTCGAGGGTGTCACATTTCACGGCTCATCTACCCATCCACACTGACAGCCAGATTGGCTATTGGAGTGGAATGGAACAGAAGAGGGCTGGCTAGCAGAGATTGTTTGAGGAAATGGACGGACCCCGAGAGGAGGGCAGGCTAGCAGAGATTGTTTGAGGAAATGGACGGACCCCGAGAGGAGGGCAGGCTAGCAGAGATTGTTTGAGGAAATGGACGGACCCCGAGAGGAGGGCAGGCTAGCAGAGATTGTTTGAGGAAATGGACGGACCCCGAGAGGAGGGCAGGCTAGCAGAGATTGTTTGAGGAAATGGACGGACCCCGAGAGGAGGGCAGGCTAGCAGAGATTGTTTGAGGAAATGGACGGACCCCGAGAGGAGGGCAGGCTAGCAGAGATTGTTTGAGGAAATGGACGGACCCCGAGAGGAGGGCAGGCTAGCAGAGATTGTTTGAGGAAATGGACGGACCCCGAGAGGAGGGCAGGCTAGCAGAGATTGGAGGAGGAAATGGACGGTCCCCGAGAGGAGGGCAGGCTAGCAGAGATTGGAGGAGGAAATGGACGGACCCCGAGAGGAGGGCAGGCTAGCAGAGATTGTTTGAGGAAATGGACGGACCCCGAGAGGAGGGCAGGCTAGCAGAGATTGGAGGAGGAAATGGACGGACCCCGAGAGGAGGGCAGGCTAGCAGAGATTGGAGGAGGAAATGGACGGACCCCGAGAGGAGGGCAGGCTAGCAGAGATTGGAGGAGGAAATGGTTTTCTGGAGTTCATTGACCACCAAATTCATCCAATCCGTTTTTGCCGATGCCCGAACACCCCCATTTGACCATCTATCTGACATAGCTTTTCGAGTGTTCTCTCGGGCGATCCGTAAAAAAGCCCCCCCTTGTATGATTGTTGTCCATTGTATTGTCGCGTAGACGAAATCGTGTCCCCCTTGAGGGTACCTTAAGTGTGGCTGCCGCCTTTTATTGGGCAAACCGGCAGATCTATGCATATAAATATGCCGACCAAAGGAATCTAGGAATCTCTGTTAGCCGCATCAAACATTTGGTCGAATTTTTGCGCGGGATCTCCAATTTAATTGCCGCTACAACCGTTCCTTGCCCGCCCGCCATGCCTAAATCCGAGTCGTGGCTGTTGACGCTCGCCCTCTTTATCAGGTAATCTTTTTCTATTATTTTTTGTATTTTTAACAAAAACAACATGACCAAATTTGGTATCATAACGTCGAAAATCCGAACGTCGAAAGTTGTTATCTGGGAATTTCGGAATTCAGAATGTCGGAATTTCAAGTTTTCCGGGAAATTCGCCTATGCAAATTTCGCCATTTTTAAGGAAAGGCTCACTTTTAGTCGCAAGGATACCCAAAATCGCATTTAAATATGCGCGCGCTTTAATTTTGAAATAGTCTACTCCTACATTGACATTTCAGATACAAAATAATTTGCAAATAATTTCAGTTTGAAATACTTTTGTCTTAATCAATTCTCTATTTTTTTGCAGCAATTACGCCATCCAATTCCGCGACTGGCCGCAGTTCGTCCCGCCCGGCACCAGATTCCCACCAATCGAATTTTATTTTAAGGTATGTGCCTTTAAAGGGACCGGCAAGTCAAGACTATGAATTTTGTTGGCTAGACTTCCTTCTCAGTTTTCTCGCGTCAAAACTTGATGTTTCGGATAATTCGCAGGTTCGATTCCCATTCCCTCCTCTAATCTTGCTTTTTTTCTGAACTACGAAAAGAAAGGAAGACAAAGTCTAACAAAATTAAACCTTTTTCTGCGTCTTTTACGCAGTTTTTAGAGATAAAATCTCGAAAAAACTGCTAAAAAATGTCTGGTTGATTCGGAACTCCAAAAATGATGAAAAATAACCAAAAAATCAAAAAATCGAATTTTCAAAAAATGTTTAAAATATTTTTTGTAACCTATTGGCGATCAAAAGCCGCAAAAAACACTAGGTTATTATTACTTGTATTTATTTTAAAATACAATTAATAATTATTATGATTGGCACGGTTGGGCAAAAACCAAAAACTCTTTTTTGTCCCCCCCCCTCGCTAACAGTCTAGAACCGACAATTTTAAAGTTAATTTCTATATTTAAATTGGAATTTTATTTTATTTCGGTTAAAGTTAGTTTTTATTTTATTTAAAATACGGTTGATTTTATGACTTTATGTACTTTATGGTTTAATATTTTGGAATCTGATTAATTTACAAATTGTTGTTTAATGATTTACTTACAACTTGTCTGCTACAGTACGATTTTCAGGGGTACCCGGGAACCCGTCAAATTTATCCGCTCCCTCCACCCGCTCCGCCCCCTCCCGCGTCCGGTATTTTCGGGGATACTGTAGCGGCGAATGGTATGATTTTAATCATTTAATTTTTATTTATTAAATTAACAATTTTTCAGCTTAATTTTTTGCAAAAATTTTGAAATAAGATCTATTAAGTATGGTAGACCAAATTTTCTCTAATTTTTAATTGAACTAACACTATCCGGAATGGTTTAATGTCTTTAATCAGGCTACTCAGAAGAAGCCGAAAACGTCCACCCGCCAGCCCTTCCAAATTTCGGAGATCAAGTGTGTTTTGTTTAAAAAAGCAGAACAGCTCTTTTTTTGGTTTGCCAAAAAATTTTTTAAAATTTCCTAGATTCCCGCCCGCAGCCTCGGTGGCCTTCGTCAAAAGTGGGTGGAGCTGGGTGGACGGATAAAACCGCAAAAATTAACGCCAACGCCCACCCTGGCCCCGCCCCCGCGAGAGAGCACCCGATTTGGAGAGACGCAGAGAAAGCTGTGGCCTGCCAAAAATCCGGATACCCCGGTTGACCTCCCCGAAAATAGTCGGAAAATCGGACCACAACCTCCAAAAATTTCGAAAAACCAAAATGTCGAAAATTCCACTACTGTACCCGGGACGGAGAATCGTAGCCTAACGGAAAATTTCGTAAATTCTAGACTACAAACTCTAGAGCCTAGACTACCAACTACAAAATCTGCGCGAAATGAGGATACGACTGCCGAAATTTCCGAAAATCCGAGGCTACAAAGTACAGCCTCCCGACTACAGACTACAAAATTCCCGCAAAATGGGGATACGCCAGCTGGAATTGGTGAAAACCCGAGACTAAAAAGTACAAACTCCAGACTACAGACTACAACCGAGCCCAGGCCAGAAGCTACAGGAGACTCCCGGCTACAAACTACAGTCGAGCCAGGGCTGAAACGTCGAAAAATCCCTAAAAATGAATATACAAAGTTGGAGCCAGACCGAGGAATTTCGCGACTACAAACCTCAGGCCCGAGACTACAAACTGCACTGCAGCTCGGGCTACAGACTACAAATTCTTCCGAAAATTCGGAGCCTAAACCATCGCAAAAGCCCCCGAAAATGCGGCTGATCAGCGCCGGGGTGGTGGACATGGGCGTCGGGCTGCCCGCCCTGAAAAGAAAACCCAAAAAACCGCGAATCATGGAAATGAACGCCGAGCTGAACACGACTACAGACTACAACAATGACGTCGTACTGGATAGGTCGGTTTTTGGCGTTAATAAGGGGAAGTTTCCAACATCAAAAAGCTAGAAATACAGCATCCTTTAATTGAGAATACCGTTAAGATATCAAAACCACAGATTAACATTTTTTTTAATAGCTTCTCCGTTCGTACTTAATATTAAGATTGGATTAAATTCTTAATCGAAAAAAATGTAAATTTTAGTTTTCCGCCCTCCACCTCCAACCAGCCAGACGGATCGATAAGTGAGGGAGGTGAGAGAGAGCGAAAGAGAGAGAGAGAGGGAGAGAGAGAGCGAGATAGAGAGCGAGCGAGAGATAGGAGAGTGGGAGAAAACGAGAGTGAGTGAGAGAGTGGGAGAGAGCGAGAGAGAGTGAGAGTGAGTGAGAGAGATAGAGAGAGTGAGAGAGAGCGAGAGAGTGAGATAGAGAGCGAGCGAGAGATAGGAGAGTGGGAGAAAGCGAGGGTGAGTGAGAGAGAGCGAGAGAGAGCGAGTGAGAAAGATAGAGAGAGTGAGAGAGAGCGAGACAGAGAGAGGGAGACTGAGAGAGAGAGAGAGCGCGAGAGGGGAGAGAGAGAAATGGACAGGATAGCAGAGATTCTTTGAGCAAATGTATCAAATCTTGCGTTAAATAAAACTACATATATGTTTTCATGATTTACCGACATTTAGAAGCCGCGCCACCGCCCCCTCCACTCCGCTCAATCCACCCGCTCGCCATACCGAATTCCCGACGGAAATAGCTTGAAAAAATTTGTATGAATCGGAAAAACATTAAAGCTTGAAACATTGACATTTAACAAACTGAAAATAGCCAAAGAATCGCTGCCAGTTTTCTGTTGCAAGTTTTTCTCTGGGGCCCTCGTTTCTCGAAAGAAACCCTGCTAGGCCCACTACGTGCCTTTCTCTCTCTCTCTCTCTCTCTCTCTCTCTCTCACTCTCTCTTTCTCTCTCTCCCTCTCGGTCGAGTAAAGTACAGTTGATTCCGGCTGGCTACTCTGGACAGTCGGGGATCCCACCCCTTCCCCCAATTCTCCAAGAAAGAAAACTGGACATCCGTCTGTCTGTACAGGTGGCAATTTGATTTTCCTTTCTTCACCGTCTCTCTCTCACTCTCTCTCTCTCTCGTGTGCCCTCAGGGTATTCTGTCTTCCATAGCCCCCCCACTCACCTATCCACTTACCTGCCAACCATCCACCCATCCCACCAGCCGGCTAAAGATTTTTGGCCGGATCTTCCCTGTTCATATTCCTCAAACAATCTCTGCTAGCCTGCCCTCCTCTCGGGGTCCGTCCATTTCCTCAAACAATCTCTGCTAGCCTGCCCTCCTCTCGGGTCAGTCCATTTCCTCAAACAATCTCTGCTAGCCTGCCCTCCTCTCGGGGTCAGTCCATTTCCTCAAACAATCTCTGCTAGCCTGCCCTCCTCTCGGGGTCCGTCCATTTCCTCAAAGAATCTCTGCTAGCCTGCCCTCCTCTCGGGTCAGTCCATTTCCTCAAACAATCTCTGCTAGCCTGCCCTCCTCTCGGGGTCCGTCCATTTCCTCAAACAATCTCTGCTAGCCTGCCCTCCTCTCGGGTCAGTCCATTTCCTCAAACAATCTCTGCTAGCCTGCCCTCCTCTCGGGTCAGTCCATTTCCTCAAACAATCTCTGCTAGCCTGCCCTCCTCTCGGGGTCCGTCCATTTCCTCAAACAATCTCTGCTAGCCTGCCCTCCTCTCGGGTCAGTCCATTTCCTCAAACAATCTCTGCTAGCCTGCCCTCCTCTCGGGGTCAGTCCATTTCCTCAAACAATCTCTGCTAGCCTGCCCTCCTCTCGGGGTCCGTCCATTTCCTCAAACAATCTCTGCTAGCCTGCCCTCCTCTCGGGTCAGTCCATTTCCTCAAACAATCTCTGCTAGCCTGCCCTCCTCTCGGGGTCAGTCCATTTCCTCAAACAATCTCTGCTAGCCTGCCCTCCTCTCGGGGTCCGTCCATTTCCTCAAAGAATCTCTGCTAGCCTGCCCTCCTCTCGGGTCAGTCCATTTCCTCAAACAATCTCTGCTAGCCTGCCCTCCTCTCGGGGTCCGTCCATTTCCTCAAACAATCTCTGCTAGCCTGCCCTCCTCTCGGGTCAGTCCATTTCCTCAAACAATCTCTGCTAGCCTGCCCTCCTCTCGGGTCAGTCCATTTCCTCAAACAATCTCTGCTAGCCTGCCCTCCTCTCGGGGTCCGTCCATTTCCTCCTCCAATCTCTGCTAGCCTGCCCTCCTCTCGGGGTCCGTCCATTTCCTCCTCCAATCTCTGCTAGCCTGCCCTCCTCTCGGGGTCCGTCCATTTCCTCCTCCAATCTCTGCTAGCCTGCCCTCCTCTCGGGGTCCGTCCATTTCCTCCTCCAATCTCTGCTAGCCTGCCCTCCTCTCGGGGTCCGTCCATTTCCTCAAACAATCTCTGCTAGCCTGCCCTCCTCTCGGGGTCCGTCCATTTCCTCAAACAATCTCTGCTAGCCTGCCCTCCTCTCGGGGTCCGTCCATTTCCTCCTCCAATCTCTGCTAGCCTGCCCTCCTTTCGGGGTCCGTCCATTTCCTCAAATAAACTCTGCTAGCCTGCCCTGCTAATAGATGGCGATTCCCGATTACCGTAGACTCCCCCGAACCGAACTGTTCCCAAGGTTCAAAAAACACCCCCAAAAAGCGCAAAAATGTTCACTTTCTCGCGCCTCGAAGACTCGTTTTCGCTGTCGCGCCCTCGAGGGTGGCGATTTTCCGAGACGCTCCGCTTCCGAGGGGTGTACGGGTGGTGGAATGGAATGGAATGGCGGTGGGAAAGTGTGCAAATTAGGGGGCAAGCATCCTAAATAAAAAAGCCTCTGCCAGCCTGCCCGCCTTAAGAATCTCTGCTCGATTTTAATAATGTTTTAGTAACATTTAACTAGATTTAAAACTGGAAAACAATAAAAACGTAGAAAATTTCTTAAATGAACTGTGGAAAAGTAAAAAAATACAAAAAACTTATACAAAAACTCGTGAGTGAAATTCGAAATCGAAGAAATAGAGCATTTTTCCTCGAGATGGTTTGTCTGTATTCCTAATGAAAATTTGCATTTTTTGCGTTTTGGACAGTTGTAAAAAACCGCTTACAAAGCAATTCCACTAGTTTTTTACAGTAATTTTAGCGTTAGAAAAAATTGTTTACCTCTTTGTACCATGATACCCTGGTCAATTTACATGGCGTAACCGTTTCGCGCTGCTCCTTTTTGACGGGCGTATCGCCACGGAAATGCCGTTTTCTTGAATCATATTTTTTGCAGGTAAATGTGAGAGCAAAATGCGACTGCCGACCGCCAGATACGAGCCCTACATGCAGGTAATAGTTATTTGGCCCGTCTGAAGCCGAATTCAACTCGAGGGGGGTGGGTGGGAAGGAGCTACGGCTTGGGTCTCTTCGCATTCGGATAGAGCGTCGTCAGAAACCCCCAAACTAATCAAGAACAGAATCTAAGCGCTACATTTTCATATTTAAAAATCGATATTTCAAATTTGGTAGTAAAAACGGCTGTTTGCACGATTTCGGGCATAGTGAGCCAGGTCGCGCGCGTTTCGGCGAGGGGAGGGAGCGCAAGGGAGTACCCCCCCCCCAACTCCAGCCGCTTGCAGCGGAAAAGCTGGAGTATTGTATAAAAAGTTATGGCAAAAATGGCACATCGCACGTGTCAAAATTCATAGGAAAGCCACAGCCCTCTCTTGCCACTCCCTTTAAAGGTACCAAAATTAGGAGGGACGGTATCAAAATTAACTTCTGAACCGGTTACGTCATGAAACACTACGTTTCCAGAAATTCTACGAGTCACTGGGCAGATCGATCGGCTCCCATCCATGGCTATACATTATTGCTCTCCTCACCTTCACCCTCATCTCATCGGCCGGTCTCCTGCGCTTTCATCAGGTTTTTCATGCTCCTTTCTTACTTACTTTCTCACCAATTTTTTAAAGACAAAGGCAAACAAGACAAGTGCTTCTAAACTGTTTTCTTACTATCCCTTAACGTAAAAACATTACAAAATTGTAGTAAAAAATACAAAAAATATCGATTTTTCGACCAAATGTGGCCATTTCTGGACCAAATTTCCGCTTTTTAAAAATGTTTCCAAAGTTTTTTTAGCGAGTTTTCTAGGCTGCAATATCGTTTTGAAGACCATGATCTTCCTATGAACTTATTGCCTAGATTTATGCAAAAAACATGGTCCCCCCCCCCGATAATGCGAAAGTACCCAATTTTTATAGATTGAATTCAGATCAACAATGCCCGACTGACATTCACCGATTCGCGAGCCCCGTCGAGATATGAGGGACGGGTGGTTGAACAATTCCTACGCCAAAACGGCACCCTCAGCATTGTCGAGGTACGTCAAAAGCCACGCACGTTTTCCGGGCGTCATTTGTATGGGTATGTCGTCGAAACAGAAACAGATTTTGTGAACTTCGAAATTGACAACCAGATACTCGCACCAAAATGGATTCCAGGTGCTCGTATCGGCCCGCGACAACGGCAGTCTGTTACGCCCCGACCAATTTGGACAACTCCAAAAGTTCGCCCGCGACATCAGGAAGCTGACCGTGTGGTTAGTGTTTAAAGACCGCTAGAACTCTGGAACGCACACTGTCACCCCGAAGGTGCGGCCCCCAAGAACGCGCGGAGAGAGGCGTCATTAGGAGTGCCCCGTATTGGGCAAAGGCCCTCTGGGGTTTGGGGCACCCCAGACTCCCTTCCCCCACTTGGCCCTCTGGTATAGTGGCTAGCGCGTCGGACTGTGGAGCGAACCATCGCGGGTTCGACCCCGCCCGGTGCGCAACTTTCTTTTCCTCAACGGAATTTCATCGTTCTGACGTTCTTTAAAGGAACTAGGAAGGCAAGGTTGTGACTTGAGTTAACCTTGACTTGGTGGCAATGACTAATAATTCCCGGGACCCGCGAACCGCGACGCGTCGGCCACTTGGTCGACGTCAAGCGGGCGTAACCTGTTACGCAATGAAAGAATAGATCCTTCAGGAAAGCCATAAGCATGCCTTGCAGACCTATTTAAAGGGATAAGTAAGACCCACATAGCTCAGGGCTCATCTACAATTGGCAAGTTTCCATTTGATTTTGAAATTTCATTCGACATTGGATGATTTCAGGGATGACGGCCCAAAACGGCGCATCGGATTCGCCGATCTGTGCGAGCCGTATTGCCAGAAAAACGCTGCGTTTGATGCGGTCACCCGGGTCATTGATGCCAATTTGAGCAGCGTTGAGGTGCGATTTTTGATTTTTTTCAATAGCATCGATTTTTGGCCAAAAAAAATTCCATGTTTCAACTATCAAAAAAGCCACAATTTTTAGATCGCTTATCCGACAACGGAAATCCTTGGGGAAAAGGTGTTCATCGCCAACAACTTCTACCGCATCCGCGTCGACCTCGAGACGAAACGGCTGTTGGTGGGTGGTGGAGTCTAGCGCTAACGGAACCGTCAAGGCATGGCTATGGATTCCGCGGGATCGCGACGCGAAGCGACTTCGCGACGTACAACGCGCCTGAGGCACGCAACGCGCATGAGGCACGCAACGCGTCCAGCGACATGCAGCGCGGCCACACGCAAGACGCCCGCGAGCCGCAACGCGCCCGCGACATGCACACGTCCGAGACACGCAACGCGTCCGCGACATGCAACATGCCCGCGACACGCAACACGCGCGTGACATGCAACACGCCTGAGACACGTAACGCGTCCGCGACACGCAACAGGCCCGCGACACAAAGCGCCCTCGACCACCCATCACATGCGGCGCGGCCGCGACACGCAACGCGACTGAGGCACGCAACGGGCCCGCACCTCCATTACGAACAGTTTACGGTAGACGGGTGGCGTGCGCGTTGCGTGTCGCGAGCCCCTAAAGGCACGCGGAAGCAAAGACTGGGCTTTCTGGCTATGGATTTGGCATACCCCGTGATACGCAACGCGCGCCGCATTTAAGGCGGGGTGCGCATTGCGTGTCGCATGCGCGGCAAAATCCATAAGGAATCGATGGTCAATAAAATCCATGGCGATGCCTTGCCGGGCCCGTTAAAAAAACAAGTGAGGCTACAGAGAACAAAAATCCAAAATGGCTTTTAGGATTTCCGGACGGTATTGCTGCACTATTTCCTCGTCCACCCTGACCCGTCATTAATGCTCAAATGGGAGAATGAGGTAACAAACCTGCATTTTTAACTAATTTTATTTGTCAATAAATAATTCTTTCAATAAATTCCATAATTAAATCTCTTTTTTATGAAAAGTTGGATCGATTTAGGAAACCTATTTAATAAAACGTTTTAACAAAAATATTTTATTTAACGCCTTTTTAAGCTGGTAAAGTTGTGCTACGCGTCGAAACGCTACAACTTTCTTCGCGTCCTCGTTGTCACCGATTCCCTCGTCGCCAAGGAGGTTAAGGTACCAATTTTTGGTTTTTCAGTATCTTGCTCAGTTTTAGTAATTTCAAATGAAAAATTTTTAAATTGTGGTTTCAAGTAAAATAGTCGTTAAAAATCTATTTCCCAAAATGCATCTTTTCTGTCTACTCTGTAACCCTTTTAATAACATTTCAATGTAAATTTCAATCCCAGAAACTCGGCACCGACACGGCACCACTTCTCTCTATCGCACTCGCCGCGCTGATGGTTTTCCTCTGCGTCTCTTCGTTACGGTAATTAGCCGATTTGGCAGTCTAGCAGAGATTGTATGAGGAAATGGACGGACCCCGAGAGGAGGGCAGGCTAGCAGAGATTGTTTGAGGAAATGGACGGACCCCGAGAGGAGGGCAGGCTAGCAGAGATTGGAGGAGGAAATGGACGGACCCAGAGAGGAGGGCAGGCTAGCAGAGATTGTTTGAGGAAATGGACGGACCCCGAGAGGAGGGCAGGCTAGCAGAGATTGGAGGAGGAAATGGACGGACCCCGAGAGGAGGGCAGGCTAGCAGAGATTGGAGGAGGAAATGGACGGACCCCGAGAGGAGGGCAGGCTAGCAGAGATTGTTTGAGGAAATGGACGGACCCCGAGAGGAGGGCAGGCTAGCAGAGATTGTTTGAGGAAATGGACGGACCCCGAGAGGAGGGCAGGCTAGCAGAGATTGTTTGAGGAATCTCCCCCGCTCATTGTCATTTTCCAGCTATCACCGAGAAGAATCGAAGCCAGTCGAGGCGGTGCTCGGCGGGGCGATCCCCATATTGGCATCAGGTAAGCCGCGCGTTGCGTTTCGCGGGCGTATTCCAATCCATGTTCATGTTCCCTATAGAGGTATATAAAACCAGAGCTTTTAGTGGCGACCATCGGCATCGTGTCGGCCACCGGATTGGCGTTCCAAAGTATTGTCGTCAGTACGCTGTTTCTATTGTTGGCGATAGGTAAGTGAGCTCTGTCTCTCTCTCTCTCTCTCTCTCTCTCTCTCTCTCTCTCTCTTTTTTCTCTGTCTCCCTCTCTCTCTCTCTCTGCCTTTTTCCCACTATGTTTAAGGGGTGGACGACGTTTTCATCATGTTGGCCGCATGGCATCGTACGGATCGAAGATGTCGGGTGGAGGAACGGGTCGCCGCAACTGTTCGGGTACCTTTTCAGGGCTTGTCACGAAATACAATTAGGTACCTTGTGCAAGGGGGGGGGGCGTCGCGTCTGCGTTGCGTGTCGTCGTTTGCGTTGCGCGCTGGTATGAGGCGACCCACGACGCCTCAAATCCATACACTAGCCGTAACCCTCCTTTAAAGCGGCTACGACATCGAATCGTTCGCCCGCTCCACGTGAATCCATGGCAAAAATCGTTGGAGTGCAGTTTACCCCCCCCCCCAGCCTGTAGGCAACTTTTGTATCTCGGCTCCCTGTTCATCCACAGGTGTGTAAAGTATACTAAAATGTTCGTCTTGCTTTGGCGAGTATTTTGGTATACTTTACACACCTGTAGATGAACAGGGAGCCGAGATACGGTAGGTGGGGTCGGCCCCCAGCCGCTGCGCCTCTCGGTTCTCTACCCTCTAGCTGTTTTAACTATCAAAAGTGAAGGACAGAACCGCCGGTCGAGAAATTCGGTGCGCTTACAGGGCATTACGACATGTAATCCGGATCCGGGATCCCATTACGCCATGTAATTAATGCAAATTTCAGGAAGCGGGCTGCTCGATGACGGTGACCACCGTGACCAATCTAATCTCATTCGGCAATGGCGTCTTTTCGTCCACACCCGTCCTTCAGGTCGGCCATTCTAAAGGGACAGTGTCAGCAAGGCAAAACGCCAAAATCCCGACGTTTAAAATCCCGACAGCCAAAATCCCGCCAGCCAGAAACCTCAGATTCGAAAATCATTTATTGGTAAAACGGCCGTAAATGTCACATTTTGGCTGTCGGGATTATGGATCAAATTCTGTTTTGTGGAGCTCAACACCAAAAAAATTTCAAAAAATTGCCAATTTGGCCGGGCTTTTTAGCACTAAAAAAGATGTTTCATAAAATTTTAAAAACTCAAGATTTTTCACGGGATTTTAGGATTGCAGTTAAATCATAAATTGCTTCTTAATCCTTGTTTTATGGTAATTATTTAATTTTTTAATTCCATTTATTTTATTGAAATTCTATCTAAAAATTTGAAACTGATTGAAAACACTCATCAAAAAATCAACTTTGAAATTTTTTTTTAGATTTCAAATATTTTTAAATTAAAAAATATCTATTTGTAAATAGTTGGATAAAATTATATAAAATGAATTTTCCGCTCTTTAATTAAAAAAGCTTCGAATTATTTGAATTTAGACGTTCGCCATCTACTCTACCGTAGCCTCGGCGGTGTGCTTTGTCTTTCAGCTTCTCCTCTTTCCGGCCATTTTGGCCCTGACCGCCAATAGGGAAATACGAGACGATACTGTAGCCAACAAGAAACGGTACCTTTTTTCGGAAGGCATATGACGAAAAATTCAGACACTCCTGCCTCCCGGATCGTCTAGAATTCGTCAAAAAGGGCGGTATTGCGCACGACGACATTTTTCGGCGGCTTTCCGATTGGGTTTGCTCAACATGGATGAGGGTTACCGTGGTTCTGGTGCGTTTTTGGAAAACTATGCGGTCGAGGCAGGTTAGCAGAGATTGTTTGAGGAAATGGACGGACCCCGAGAGGAGGGCAGGCTAGCAGAGATTGGAGGAGGAAATGGACGGACCCCGAGAGGAGGGCAGGCTAGCAGAGATTGTTTGGGAAATTGAAATCCTTCCTTCAGTTCCTATGCATCTACTGGTCGATTTCGCTATATGGTGCCCTTCAAGCGCGTACCGAGCTGGGCATCCAGCACTTTGCCGATAAATCCAGCCTAACCGCCCAATTTAAGGTGGAACACGAGGAGGTTATTAAGGTGAGCCAACGAGGAATATGTACTTCTTTTAAAGGGACTCTGAAGTCAAAACTCGCGTGTGTCGAAGATTCTCATTTTGTTGGCTGCTTTGGCATGAGGCGAAAATTTTTCTAAAAATAACAAAAAAGATTTCCGATTTTCGAGTGTTCGGATATTATTGTTAATTACTATTATTGATTTTTTAAATTTAAGACAACATTGCCAGAGCAGATGTAATTACTGTTCAATTTTAGTCAATGCAAACGCTGGCCATCGTCGTGCAGACGCCGGGCGATCTGCGAAATAGCACGAATATGGAGAGACTTAGGTCGATGATCAGGTGGGTCGTTTTAAAGGGACCGGGAAGTCACGTCCTATTTGCCTTCATCATCCGATTCAGGGCCTTCGAGACAGAGCAATACTCTTACGGGGCCGAGTCGACGTTTTACTGGCTGGAGCGGTACGAGGAATTCCTGCAATTCTACGAGGTCACCGACGAGGAAGGGGTCGGTTTAGGCTTGGGCTTAGGCTTAAACCTGACTTTGGCTTTGGCCTAAGCTGGTATTTTGTATTTGGCGTAGGCTTAAATTAGGCTTCAGTTGGGCTTAGGGTTAGGTTTGTGTTTAGGTTTTAGGCTTGGGTTTAGGCTTGGGCTTGGTTCAGGCTTAGTCTTGGGCTGAGTTCAGGCTTGAGCTTGGGCTTGGGCTTGGGTTTCGGCTTAGGCTTTGGCTTAGGTTGAACTTGGGCTTGGGCTGGGGCTTAGTCTCAAGCTCAGTTAGGCTTGGATTCTCCCTGATAAATTACGATTTTCTTCTGTGAGAGCCGATTTTTAGAAGGAGAAATTCACCTACGTGTACCTGCCGGATTTTTTGGCCTCGCCTGCTAAACAACACTATCGAGGGACAATAAAGGTTAGTCGTTTGGAAAGTGAGAGACAGAGAGAGAGAGAGAGAGAGAGAGAGAGGGGAGAGAGAGAGAGACAGAAAGAGACAGAGAGAGACAGAGAGAGACAAAGAGAGTGAGAGAGATGGAGGGAGAGAGAGAGAGAGAGAGAGAGAGAGTGAGAGAGATACTAGCGAGAGCGACGGCGGCATCTTCAGATGAACGAGTCAGCCTGCCGGGTGGACCATCCAGATTGTATCACTTCGTTTCTCCTCACCACAGGCTTCACTACCGTATCCCAGTAGGTCATTGCCGACTGTCCGATTTTTATCCACTTTTTAGCTACAACGAGATGCATCCGCTCATCGAAAAATGGCGGGCAATTTCCAGAAAATATCCGGAATTCGCGGCCGTCTCCTACACCGAAAGACATATGTTTGCCGATCAGGTCGTTCCTCCGGAGCGTTTTTAAGATATCGAAATTGGCTTCAAAGCCCACTCAAAAACCGAAGTAAGCCGAACCGAGGCATCTGAAGCCTAAACTAACAAGGAAACCTCCCCAGCTCGAAGTTGGACTTCGATTAGCCATATAGCCTATCTGATGCAGTTTTTCACGCTGATAACGATACAAATATTTATTTTTGCCGAGCGCCACAGGAACATTGTTAAAAATCGATTTAAAGTTTTGTCATGTTTGGCAGCCCCGCCTCAAAGCCCCTCCCCACGGGGAAGGATCCATCGGCGGCGTGGTGTTATGTCAAGCTTCATTTCTGCACCAAGGTAAGGGTTTTGAGGTCATAAAATTCATGAGGTCCAACTTCGAGCTGGGGAGGTTTCCTTGTTAGTTTAGGCTTCAGATGCCTCGGTTCGGCTTACTTCGGTTTTTGAGTGGGCTTGAAGCCAATTTCGATATCTTAAAAACGCTCCGGAGGAACGACCTGATCGGCAAACATATGTCTTTCGGTGTAGGAGACGGCCGCGAATTCCGGATATTTTCTGGAAATTGCCCGCCATTTTTCGATGAGCGGATGCATCTCGTTGTAGCTAAAAAGTGGATAAAAATCGGACAGTCGGCAATGACCTACTGGGATACGGTAGTGAAGCCTGTGGTGAGGAGAAACGAAGTGATACAATCTGGATGGTCCACCCGGCAGGCTGACTCGTTCATCTGAAGATGCCGCCGTCGCTCTCGCTAGTATCTCTCTCACTCTCTCTCTCTCTCTCTCTCTCTCTCTCTCCCCTCCATCTCTCTCTCACTCTCTTTGTCTCTCTCTGTCTCTCTCTGTCTCTTTCTGTCTCTCTCTCTCTCTCCCTCTCTCTCTCTCTCTCTCTCTCTGTCTCTCACTTTCCAAACGACTAACCTTTATTGTCCCTCGATAGTGTTGTTTAGCAGGCGAGGCCAAAAAATCCGGCAGGTACACGTAGGTGAATTTCTCCTTCTAAAAATCGGCTCTCACAGAAGAAAATCGTAATTTATCAGGGAGAATCCAAGCAAGCCCCGCCCATTCCGATGAAAACACAGCTGAAATCAGATTTGGTGGACAATCGACAAATGACCGTCCAGAGCCCTTTGTGATGTTATTTCTGTGCTTTAAACTACCGTAATCGCATGTACTTTAAAGGGACGGGCAAGGGATGTCGATATATATTTTGCTGGCGCAGCGTTCCCTTCATTCTATAGATTTTTCCGAGCCCGCGACTCGCAACGCGGCCGCCGCTTGGGGGTTTTCAGCTGGGATTAGTCGACTATACGCGTTGCGTGTCGTTTCACCATTGGGGATCCAAAGTAAAAACTCGAGGCAGCTGCCTTGCCAGTCCCTTTAATGATGAATAGATCACAATTTAGTTGATTGTGCTCAATGTCAGCGCTTGTTTTTCGGTTTTTTCGGTGTTTCTCCGTCGATTGCTTGTTTTTATCGTTATTTCACAGCCAACATAAATACGGGCACATTTTAAGACAAATCTTTTCTGAAATCAGCACCCTAAAAGCGGGAAGAATCTGCTTTAAAGGGGCTCGGAAGTCAACATTTGCGCGTGCGTGGATTGAACCTACTCGTCAAAAAAGGACAGCGTCACTGCCGGAAAGTACCAGAAAAGTGATTTCGGTGCGAAAAAAAAACGTAAAATATTTGGGTAAAACCAGAAAAGTTCTTGGGGGCGAAAAAGACTTTGGATTGCGGGGGATTAAATGTCGTAATGCGTTGTGAGCAGGGTTGTTCGCGGACGGACGCGGACGGTACGGGACGTGCCGGAAAAAATTTTACTTACGAGCAAATATGTGTAATATATCTTGTTCACAAAAATTTGCAGGACTGTCCGCTGAAACATCATGTTTTCCGGTCGCAATGCGATCATCGCCATCGGCTCGGACAACATCAGGCGCGGTCGAAGCCAGGTGCTTCTTTAAACGGGCTTGGAAATGCGAAAATTGAGCTAGCGCGGAAACCCTGAGTGTACATTAAAACCTACATTAAAAACTGATATGAAAACTTATAAACTACAGGGTGTCCCAAAAAAACGACCCATCTGGCATTTCGCCGTGTTACATCCAATCGGTCCCAAATTTGGATCAGCGGTGTATCAGACCCTAAATAACAACAATCCTGACTTATAGCCCTGTAGCTATCGTAGTTCTCGAGTTATAGCGAAATATGTAATATGTAACCCTCATTTTGGCCAAAAACCTCTGATTTTCCAGATGTTGCAATAAATTTTCCAAAAGTGTTTTAGTGGTCGGAAACGACTAAAAACATTATTAATTCATATTTTCATTAAATACTAGGTAGACATAGTCTCAAATAGCATTGGCAATCACTCGCAAGCTCTAAAAGCAACCTGATTTAAGCGGATTTGATTTTTGAATGGGTTACTTTTTGTATTGCATACAACGATTTACAATTGGAAAGAAAACGTTGATTTGAAATTATACAAAAAAACGTAGCTTGCAAATTGAGAGGCTGGCAGGCCTGGGATGTTTGCTTGAAAAGGCTTTGAACGAAAATATTAACCATGAATTTGGGTGTTGATTGAATGGATCCCGGCCTTCGAGAGCACTTCAAATTTCGAAACATTTTTTGGTATTAAGGCAGGAAATTAGTCTACATTTTTACGGCAACCGGCCAAAAAATGAGAGAGAGAGAGAGGTCGCGAGAGATAGATAGAGAGAGAGGGGGAGAGAGAGAGAGAGAGAGAGAGAGAGAGAGAGCATGTACAGGGTGCAGGGCGATTTTAACACCCATTTAAACCATAAAAATAGACCTTTTGAACTTTCAAAACTATGCAGCCCTACTAATTCGAACATGCTCTTTCCGATGGCATCAAAAAAAATGGGTCGAAAAAAACTGTGCCAAGCCTTGTTCGGGTCCCTCGCGAATGGCCTTTTAACACGTTCTTCCGGTAGGTTAGTAAATTGGTTAATGGATAAAAAAATTCGGATTCCCCCCCCCCCCCAGAAATAACAAAGAACCAGCTCACTTTGTCCAACACAACCAATTGGTTTCTTGCAGATTTGAGCAGGAACGACGTCGGTGGCCGCTTTACTGAAAAAGATTGCATTATGCGATACTACAGGGTGTCCCAAAAAACCCCCCTCGGCATTTGGAGGTCTTCCCCGTCCGATCGGGACCAAATTTTTACCAGCGATCGGGACTCATAAAACTATGTGCAGCCGAATTTCCTATGCAAAATATTGTAAAACAAAAAAATTTTCGGAGACGTAATTTTCGGAAATCAAAAAATTCCTCCGGGGGAAAAAGTCCCTCTTCATTCTCGCTAAACATTTCGACGTCGACATCCGTGAAAGACAAGGTGAAATCGGAAAAATGAACCTTAATATCGACCACACTTTTTTGTTTTACATATATTTGTCTTATACAAGAAAACGTTGATTTGAAATTATACAAAAAAAGTTAGCTTGCAAATTGAGAGGCTGGAAGGCCTGGGATGTTTGCTTGAAAAGGCTTTGAACGAAAATATTAACCATGAATTTGGGTGTTGATTGAATGGATCCCGGCCTTCGAGAGCACTTCAAATTTCGAAACATTTTTTGGTCTACACAGGAAATTGGTCTACATGTTAACGGCAACTAGCTAAAAAATGAGAGAGAGAGAGAGAGCGCAAGGGATATTGGAGATAGATAAAGAGAGAGACAGAGAGAGACAGACAGAGAGAGAGAGAGAGAGAGAGAGAGAGCGAGCTCGCGTGTACAGGGTGTCCCAAAAAAACCCCTCGGCATTTGGCCGCCTTCTATCAGATGGGGAGCACATTTTTTACCAGCGATGGGGACCCATAAAAACTATGTGCCGCGGAAGTTTCTAAGCAAAATATTGTAAAACAAAAAAGTTACCGCTAAATATTAATTTTTGGGAAGTGCTGGTACTAATTTTTGGCGTTTTCGCAAGATTTTGAGTAAATTGCCAAAAAATAGTCATTTCACGGTCGGTTTCTGCCAATTTTGATAATAAAATGTGATCAAAGGCCCCAATTCAGACGTGATTTTCGTAAACTAAAAATTTTCACTGGGTGGAAAACAGTGCCCGCTTCATTCTCGCTAAACATTTCGACGTCGAAATCCGTGAAAGACATGGTGAAATTGGAAAAATAGACCTTAATTTCGACCACACTTCTTTGTTTTACAATATTTTTCTTGGGAACTTTGGCTGCACATAGTTTAGTGTACAGAATTTTGCAACAATACCAATTAAGAAAAAACAACTACAATTAGTGCATCTTGTTCAGCAGAAAAAGCGCTTGGAATGAACTATAATACAAACGCGGAAATCTCTTCGATGACCTCGACCTGGCCGGTGAACTCAAAAAATTTTTTTGATGAATTATTTGCAAATGGTACGTATTATAACTCGTTTGAAAGCGCTTTTTCTGCTGAATAAGATGCACTAATTGGTTGCGGCAATTGGTTTGGTTGTTGGTTGCCATTGCCCGGGTCGTTACATGTCCATAAAGGTCCGATTTCGGGCGATTTTACCAACTTTGAGGCTTCATAACTTTTTCACGGTTCCGTTTAGCCGATTCTGAGTACAGATTCGGAATCCCCGTGTTCAACTCTTTGAGAACCGCTTATTTTGGCAAAGAAATGTCACTCTAAGTTGGAGCACTTTCCTTGCAAGTTTTCGTGTTTCGTTGGTGCAGGTATTCAATCAATTCTATAAAAACAACTAATTTATTTCCGAATCATAACGCGGCACGCAAGGCGACACGCGACGCGACACGCGACGCGGCACGCAACGCGGCAGGCAACGCGGCACGCAACGCGACACGCAACGCGCCACGCGTCGCGAGCTGCAACGTGACAATTTGTTTGTTTCAACAGTTGATAGGTGGCATGGCGAGGTGAATAGATCAATCATGCACCCAGTGGCAGAAATCACAAAATCTTTGCAAAACTAGACATTACTAATATCTTTATAGACATCCGCGCCAAAAGAACCATTTTCCCCGCAACGCAACGCCACACGCAACGCGACACGCGACGTGGCACGCAACGCGGCAGTATAATAAAAAGGGCTTTGATTTGGCAGTTCGGTGCCCCGTTAAGGCAATTTTTAGGAATGAAAATTGAATTTCAGAGAATTGAATGTTCCATCGTTTGTCGGGGATTCGTTCAAGTGTCAATAGAACAATGAATGACTAAGTAGAAGGAATGACTACTGACTAGGGACTACTCTTTATATACATCCGCGCCAAAAGAACTATTTTCCCCGCAACGCAACGCCACACGCGACGCGGCACGCAACGCGGCACGCAACGCGGCACGCAACACGGCACGCAACGCGAGCTGCAACGTGACAATTTGTTTGTTTCAACAGTTGATAGGTGGCATGGCGAGGTGAATAGATCAATCATGCACCCAGTGGTAGAAATCACAAAGTCTTTGCAAAACTAGACATTACTAATATCTTTATAGACATCCGCGCCAAAAGAACCATTTTCCCCGCAACGCAACGCCACACGCAACGCGACACGCAACGCGACACGCGACGCGGCACGCAGACAGAGATTCTGAAGTGACGGCTGAGATTCTGAAGTGACGGCTGAGATTCTGAAGTGACGGGTGAGATTCTGAAGTGCCGGGTGAGATTCTGAAGTGACGGGTGAGATTCTGAAGTGCCGGGTGAGATTCTGAAGTGACGGGTGAGATTCTGAAGTGACGGCTGAGATTCTGAAGTGACGGGTGAGATTCTGAAGTGACGGCTGAGATTCTGAAGTGACGGGTGAGATTCTGAAGTGACGGCTGAGATTCTGAAGTGACGGGTGAGATTCTGGAAGTGACGGCTGAGATTCTGAAGTGACGGGTGAGATTCTGAAGTGACGGCTGAGATTCTGAAGTGACGGGTAAGATTCTGAAGTGACGGCTGAGATTCTGAAGTGACGGGTGAGATTCTGAAGTGACGGCTGAGATTCTGAAGTGACGGGTGAGATTCTGGAAGTGACGGCTGAGATTCTGAAGTGACGGGTGAGATTCTGAAGTGACGGGTGAGATTCTGAAGTGACGGGTGAGATTCTGAAGTGACGGCTGAGATTCTGAAGTGACGGGTGAGATTCTGAAGTGCCGGCTGAGATTCTGAAGTGACGGCTGAGATTCTGAAGTGACGGCTGAGATTCTGAAGTGACGGCTGAGATTCTGAAGTGACGGGTGAGATTCTGAAGTGACGGGTGAGATTCTGAAGTGACGGCTGAGATTCTGAAGTGACGGGTGAGATTCTGAAGTGACGGCTGAGATTCTGAAGTGACGGGTGAGATTCTGAAGTGCCGGCTGAGATTCTGAAGTGACGGGTGAGATTCTGAAGTGACGGCTGAGATTCTGAAGTGACGGCTGAGATTCTGAAGTGACGGGTGAGATTCTGAAGTGACGGGTGAGATTCTTAGTTAGAGGTGTAAAACTGGTTGGCTTGCTGCGGACATCGCGCTTCCAATTCAATATTTTTATCTACACGAAACGGTCAAAAGGTGGTGGGGGGCTTGGTCTCTCATTTCTCTCTCTCTCCCCGTCTGGCTCCTGGGGGACGTATTTATGGAGGGCATGTGTGGGGGTGGTGGCTTCTGGAAAATATTCGTTAATGGATTTATGTTTGGTGAACGCGGGACGGTCGAACGCCCTTTGCACCGGAAAGGCGCCTTTTGGCTGTTCAATGACCAGATCCAAGTTGTAAATATGTGTAGAAGTAAACGGCATTCAGTGCCACCCGCCAACTCCACTAAACGCATTTTTCTCTTACTTAGTCAGCATAAAGTGCTACCCGCCAAATCACAAAATCATTCACCGACTATAGACTTGGATCTGGTCATTGAACAGCCAAAAGGCGCCTTTCCGGTGCAAAGGGCGTTCGACCGTCCCGCGTTCACCAAACATAAATCCATTAACGAATATTTTCCAGAAGCCACCACCCCCACACATGCCCTCCATAAATACGTCCCCCAGGAGCCAGACGGAGAGGGATGAGAGACTAAGCCCCCACCACCTTTTGACCGTTTCGTGTAGATAAAAATATTGAATTGGAAGCGCGATGTCAGCAGCAAGCCAACCAGTTTTACACCTCTAACTAATCCAATTACACTAGCCCAACCACAAACTTTTCTGTGTGTGTGTGTGTGTGTGTGTGTGTGTGTGTGTGTGTGTGTGTGTGTGTGTGTGTGTGTGTGTGTGTGTGTGTGTGTGTGTGTGTGTGTGTGTGTGTGTGTGTGTGTGTGATAATAATAATAATAATAATAATAATAATAATAATAATAATAATAATAATAATAATAATAATAATAATAATAATAATAATAATAATAATAATAATAATAATAATAATAATAATAATAATAATAATAATAATAATAATAATAATAATAATAATAATAATAATAATAATAATAATATATAATAATAATAATAATAATAATAATAATAATAATAATAATAATAATAATAATAATAATAATAATAATAATAATAATAATAATAATAATAATAATAATAATAATAATATATAATAATAATAATAATAATAATAATAATAATAATAATAATAATATATAATAATAATAATAATAATAATAATAATAATAATAATAATAATAATAATAATAATAATAATAATAATAATAATAATAATAATAATAATAATAATAATAATAATAATAATAATAATAATAATAATAATAATAATAATAATAATAATAATAATAATAATAATAATAATAATAATAATAATAATAATAATAATAATAATAATAATAATAATAATAATAATATATAATAATAATAATAATATGTAATAATAATAATAATAATAATAATAATAATAATAATAATAATAATAATAATAATAATAATAATAATAATAATATAATAATAATAATAATAATAATATGTAATAATAATAATAATATGTAATAATAATAATAATAATAATATTAATAATAATAATAATAATAATAATAATAATAATAATAATAATAATAATAATAATAATAATAATAATAATAATAATAATAATAATAATAATAATAATAATAATAATAATAATAATAATAATAATAATAATAATATATAATAATATTAATAATAATAATATTATGTAATAATAATAATAATAATAATAATAATAATAATAATAATAATATAATAATAATATGTATATAATAATAATAATAATAATAATATGTAATATGTAATAATAATAATGTATATGTAATAATATAGTATATGTAATATGTGTGTGTGTGTGTGTGTGTGTGTGTGTGTGTGTGTGTGTGTGTGTGTGTGTGTGTGTGTGTGTGTGTGTGTGTGTGTGTGTGTGTGTGTGTGTGTGTGTGTGTGTGTGTGTGTGTGTGTGTGTGTGTGTGTGTGTGTGTGTGTGTGTGTCTCTCTCTTCCCGTGTTCAAAACGGCCCAATTCTCCGGCGCCCTGGGGAATCGACCCTCCTCTTTCCTATGGCGTTCTCAGAATTCCGATAAAATACAAGTTTACAAAGTTAAAGCCGGTTTTATGCATTTTTCACATGTTTCACATCACATGAAACCAGCCCTTCCTCTAATACTTGACGGCGGAAGCTAACGGCAAGCGTGCATCATAGTTATTGGGAGCCCGGGCGTGTCCAGGCAGCCGAAATTGGCGAGGCGATGTCTTCAACCAGCCATATATTCTTTCATTCACAATATTGTACGTTGAATGCTATGCGCTGGATTTTGATACGGAGAATCCGATGATGACCACGAAATCGGCTGAAAATTTTATTTTAGTTCTGTATAGAGAATTTTATTATTTAGTATGGAAACTTCTGCAACTTAGAACAAAAATGTTTACGAGCCGATTTTGCATAATTTTGCGCCGAAACTGGTACACTCAGTAAAATAACGATAAAGGCAGTGGTTTTTGTCGAATATCTCGGCGGTTTGTGCACTTATCGTGATGCAATTTTCAGAATAGGTTTCTGAAAAGTGCTAGGTCAGGGCTATAAGGTGGATGGGGTAGAACTTCCCAGCCAAGCTCCTGGATTTTCTCCTGGGTCAATTTCGCAACATGTGGACGGCATTGTCATGAAGCAAAATGATCTTCCCCTTTGTCGGGCGTTTTCTTTCAATTTCAGAGGCCAGTTTTTCGCGCTGGCTTGAGTAAAGTTGGGCATTGACAGTGGTTCCGGGATCCAGTAGTTCCCAATAGAGCGGGCCTTCGATATCCCACCAAATACAGAGCATTATCTTCTTTGGGTTGAGTTCGGGCTTCGGTCCTTGTTGCGCGGTTTCTCCCTACTGAACCCATTTTTATGGCGATGATAATTAATATATAGCAGCCACTTTTCATCGCCTGTCACAATATGAGGCAGAAAAGATTTGTGCTGGTAGCGCGACAGAAGAGCGAATGCAATAGAAAGTCGCTGCCACATCTGGGGGGTCGGTCAGTAAGTGCGGTACCCATTGCCCAAATTTGCTCACATAGCCAAGCGAATGAAGATGTCTAATGATTGACGTATGTGTGCACCCAAGTGCGTCGCCTAATTCACGGGTCGTCATTTTATTATCTCTTCTCAATAAATCGCGGAGGGCATTTTCATCGACCTCGCCCGGGCGTCCAGACCTTGGTTCTTCTTCGAGGCTATAGTCCCCACTTTTGAACCGTTTGTACCATTTGTACACCGTAGTCAGAGAAAGCGTATCCGGGCCATAGATCTTATTGATATCCTCATGAGTCATCGGGGCATTTACATCTTTTATGAAGTAGAAAAGACAGACGTGTTTGAGATGTCCCGGGGGTAGCTCAGCGGGTGCGCAGAAAGAAAATGCCAGTAGAAAAAAGAATATAGGTAGGATTCATTTGAGGTTTTCAGGGTTAGTAGTGAACACTCCCGACAACACGGGATGTTTACACCAGGGGGCTGGCTGGCGGGAAAACGCGGCAAAACAAGCCGAAAGATAAATTGCGCGAACCTTAGTTCCAACCTAATACTTTTCCCGCTTATAGGGTAGGATATGTTTTCACGAAATATATGATCGTGGGTGGTTAAATTTTTGAGGCGTCTTTTATGCATATAAACACCGTCTACGACCCTGATATCTCATGCTAGAATATCGCCTAAAGAAAACATATTCGTCTTATTGGTGAGTTTGGATGTCGGAGGAGTTTTTAACATGGTTTACAAAAAGTATTACTTTTTCGGCGGTCGATTTTTTGGTTTATGCCCTCGATGGTTAATGTTTAACGACCTGTGGTTAAAATTCAACCATGTCGTTAAAAGACCTTCCGCGGCTCACCAGACCTGTCTTGCTTGGCACCGTTTTTTTCGACCCTATTTTTTCCAAGCCAAATTTCAGAGCCAAATTGAACTAGGAAACTAAAATTTTTAAAATATCAAAATAATAGTGCCACCCTACTAATTCGACCATGCTCTTTCAGATGACGTCAAAAAAACAGGATCAAAAAACCGTACAAAGCCTTGTTTGGGTGACCCGCGGGCGGCCTTTTAACAGTTTTAATTATGGGCAGTATTCTGTAAAATGAATTAGTTAGATGGTCCCGCAACCAGTCTATCGCCTGCGTAAAGGGGAAACGGTGATAAGGCTCTTCTGCACCACATTTTATCGAAAAACCCAGAAATCATCCAACACACAAGGAATGCAAATATCTGGCGATATGTGTGTTGCTTCGGGTCTTCTGGGCGCGGGGGTCGGCAGGCAGAGCGTGGTCGTGGCAGTTGTAGTCTCTGCAAACAAGGTTGATTGAAACCGCGCCTAGAGCGCCTAGGAATGGGATTCGCTCGACCCCTAACTTCGGGTTGAAAGTTAGCTCATCTTGTAGAGCTCGTCGAGACGAATCGGTCAGCCATAAAAACTATGTGCAGCCGAATTTCACGCACACGCAGAGGTTGGAATTTCGAAAAACGCTTGCGGCTATCCCCGGGTAATCGACTACGGAGAACACGATGCCGTTGTCCGATTTTCCTGCCGAGGCTTGTGGACTATGGAATCACCGGTCAAACGGCCGATCAACTATAATAAAAAGGTTGTGGTCTCTGTGTATCTGTCCGAAGCCGAATTCAACTCGAAGGGGAAAGGAGCTAGACCTTAGGTCTTTTCGGATTCCGATAGCGCGCCGTCCGAAACCCCCAAACTGATAAAAAAATGAAAAAGTTTTAGTTTAAATTATTAAAATTAACTTTGAAAGTTTTTCCTTAGTAAAAGGGGTGGGGGATGGAGGTTGGGGTGATTTTGGACATAGTGAGCCAGGTGGCGCGTATTTCGGCGAGGGGTAGGGAGCGCAGTGGGGTAGCCCGAAGTCCAGTTCCAGTAGTTCGGCGAAGCCGCGGTAAGCGGCTGGTTGGTTGATAATAGAGTGGCGCTTAATCAAATCAGATTTGAATAAGATTCAAATTATTCAAATCAAGCCGATTCAAATCAAGCCGATTTGATTTGAATTGGGGCCGATCAAATCAAATCAAATCGATTTGATTTGAAGTTGTTTTTTTCGCACTCAAATTCGCTAATTCAAATCAAATCCAATTTGAAGCCGATTTGATTTGAATAAGCGCAACTCTAGTTGATAATACGTCTAGCAATAAAATAAAAACTTTTTCTACAATTTTATTTTCCGGTGTTTCAGCACCCATCGAGCAGCCAAACGGCTTATAAAATCCAAAAAATTTGGAAAATGTTTATAAAATCTCTTCCCTAACCCTTCAAGGTGATGCCCCTCCAGAATCAGGGAGTGCAAACCAAACTAGAACCAACACGAATGGCTTCTTCAACAATTTTCCCCCAAACCTTTCTTGAGCGTTTGACAGCCGATGGGTGGTAGGTCAGAAAAATGAAATATTCGAAAACGTATCAGTCGGTAAATTATATCAATCGATTCGTCTCGACGAGCTCTACAAGATGAGTTAAATTTTAACCCGAATTTATAGGCCGAGCGGGTACCATTCCCTACAGGGAAGGCTTTGTTGGAAGGCAAGAGACTTTAATACCCTATCTTTCTCTCACCAAGAAAGCTAGAGAAGTGGCAGGATCAGGATCATCGATGCAAGGAGCTGAAAGTGGATGGGAGTTAATAGTTTCATTTTCGAATTCTTACCACATTCCAATAGGAGAACGACGTGGCCGCAGATCCGTACCTGCATAGCGCGCCATAAAAACCCCGGGGGCAAACCTGCCCGATGGTGATCACACTAAAATCAGAGTTGCATCTCTCTAACAAGGAGTGTCCTTTTGGTGTCATCGGCAAAACGATTCGAGACCCAGCTCATTCGATAGAGAATTGAATTCTGAACAAGACTGTGTTGTTCATTTTTGCGGAATGGCTGCCCCTGATTTTATAGAATTAAAAAACCAAGCGCGAAACCTTAACAACTGGCTCCCCAGGCACCAATGTATGGGCGTCGCCGGCAGTTTTTTAATGTTATAAAATCAGGGGCAGCCATTCCGCAAAAATGAACAACACAGTCTTGTTCAGAATTCAATTCTCTATCGAATGAGCTGGGTCTCGAATCGTTTTGCCGATGACACCAAAAGGACACTCCTTGTAAGGCTAAAAAGAGTTTTTCAAAAAGTTGCTGGCTATTTAAAAGGCCATCCGAGAGTCACCCGAACAGTCCCCAATATGGCTTGTCACCGTTTTTAGACCCCGTGTTTCGATGCCATGTGAAAGAGGGGAAACTGCCAAAATGACGACAACCAAAATGCCGACAGCCAAAATGCCGACAGCCAGAATAGCGACAGCCAAAATAGCGACAGCCAAAATGACGACATGCAAAAATTTGATTTTTCCCAGCTATTATGGCTGTTTTTGCCTGTCGTCATTTTGAATGTCGTCATTTTGGCTGTCGTCATTTTGAATGTCGTCATTTTGGCCGGAAATCGTGAAAGAGCATGGTCGAATTAGTAGGGCTGCATAGTTTTGAATGTTTAAAAAGTTCCTTTTTGGCCGCCCTATCAGAATCTCTAAAAATCGGAATCTCTAAAAATCAGAATGTCTAAAAATCAGAATCTCTAAAATCAGAATCTCGAAATTTCGGAATCTCTAAATGTTGGAATCTCTAAATTTCGGAATCTCTAAATTTCGGAGTCTCTAATTTTTGGAATCTCTAAATTCCGGAATCTCTAATTTTTGGAATCCCTAATTTTCTTTGTTCAGAAACCCATACAGATTTTGGCGCAAACTGAAACTGAAATGCGCTTTTACCCAGAGTCGCCTCGGAAAACTTTTTCTGTGGTAGTTTTTTGCGCTGATCACAAAAAAAATTGAAACACAAAAATTGAAAACGTCTTTCTTATATCAAAAATAATTTTTGGGCTTTTTAGCCAACAGTTGTAACCAAGCACGGCAAAATAGCACTAGGGAAATGCGCCAAGTTTCGGTAACACCGGCATTTATGGCCATGTTCGAATCACTTGCGTGCGTGGCCGCGTTTTGGCCCTTGAGGCGTAGGCCCTGTTCGAAAGAATGATAACCGGGCATCAACTGAAAAAAGGTTTTCACAAATTCGTGGTTACGTTTTTCGTGATCAGCGCAAAAAACTACTCCAGAAAAAGTTTTCAGAGGTGTCTTTGGGTAAAAGCGCATTACAGTTTCAATTTGCGCCAAAACCTGTATGGGTTTCTGAACAAAGAAATTTAGAGATTCTGAAATTTAGAGTTTCCGAAATTTAGAGATTCCGAAATTTAGAGATTCTGACATTTAGAGATTCCGAAATTTAGAGATTCTGATTTTTAGAGATTCTCATTTTTAGAGATTCTGATTTTTAGAGATTCTCATTTTTAGAGATTCTGATTTTTAGAGATTCTGAAAGTTGACCTAATTTTTGGTGTTTCAATGGCCGTTCAAGTTGACAACCTCCAAAAACTATCTCGAAAACTACTTGACCAAATTTGCTGATAATTTGTGACAATACCTAATTTGGGGCGGGGATTATTTGCTAATACATTTCAAAGCATGAAAATGGCCGGAACATTGATATCTCGCGTACACAAATGAGTTTTTCAAGAATTACTATTTAATAGGAAGTCGTCGCCACTCTAGAAATATACTTAAAAGATGCGCAATTTAATGTTACATCGAATGATGTTTTTTTCAATTTGGCGACAGATCAACTTCAACGGCCATTTAAACACCAAAAATTAACTTTTTAAACATTCAAAACTATGCAGCCCTACTAATTCGACCATGCTCTTTCACGTGGGATTAAAAAACGGGGTCTAAAAAACTGTGACAAGCCTAGTTCGGCTCTCCGGCAAACGGCCTTTTAAAATCTGAATTAACCTGGAACCGTTCTAGATTACAGGTCTACAGGTTAATTTCAAGAAATTTTAAATAGATCACAATACAGAACAAAACTTCTCTGACGCCAGGCGATAGAGCGTCAAAAAATATACTAAGAGTTTTAATTACAACCCAAAATAATGTAAAATGAAATAGTTATGGCAAAAATAAGCAAAATCCGGATAGCCGTCCAAACACTATTTTTAATTGTGTAAATTTCAAGATTAATTTTTCGCAATTTTGGGCGAGGGGATAGGGCTATCGATAGTTGGGCTAAACATTTTTGGGACCTACCGGTTGGGTAAATAACACCCTTACAAAAATGTTTAACGCGAAGAAAGTAAGATCTGTATTAAGCTGCGCAGGCAAGCGCTTGACGGCCCTTTTCGACTGGTACAAAATATGTCAGCAACACGAAACAAAAATAGTTTTGACCGTCAGAAATTCCCCCCCCCCACTAACAGCCCAGCACCCGTGAGATTACCCACATGCGTTGACCCAGCGCTCGATCGCAGGCAAACTTGATGCGGTCCGGCAGTTTGCCTTTGTTTTCCCCGCGAAAGCTCAGCTTCATAGTTCCGCATTCCGGACACCTTGTGCGTGGGGCGGGGCTCGGCGCTTCACAAAGCAGGAAAGTCACCCCGAACCACTGGTCGAATCCCTGCAACAGGTTATTGGGGGGGGGGTGGGCGCAGGCGGAGGGAAGCTCACTGTGGTAAATTTTTCAATATATCACCAGGGTTGAAAAGTCGCGAAGCGCTTTTCAACCCTGGCCCCCCGTCTAAGCCCATAATATTTTTCATTTTGCATTCTTGCAGCATACGTCTCCATTCCGATGTGAATAATGAAAAATGTCACTCTCTAGCGCTTTATATAGGCTCCCGCCACTTCCGGCCTATGCAAATTGTTTCCTACCAAAGAGGGTTCCCGAATTTACAACGAAAACATAATTTTAATGTCGAAAACTACTGATTTTGTAAAATCTGATATACGCGCAGTCATCTCGTGGCCATTACGCACCTAATGGCGTATCATACGTAGACTAATACCGTTCCCTTCTTGAGATATCCTCCGGACAGCCTGACGGAAGTTGCATGCAAAGTGGCGCGCGCGCGCACACACACACACACACACACACACACACACACACACACTTTCTTCTTTTTTTATTTTTTTTTCATATATAGTATTTTTCATATATAGTAATATATATAGTAAACCTTTTTTTCATATATAGTAGGAATATTTTTGGGAACTACACCATCGCCACATCGCGACTAGTATTGGGAAATTAGCTCGGCTCGAAAACCGACCTTCCGGCGAAACCGAGCCGCTCGGTTCCACGGCTCGGAAAGGTGCTCTCGTATTAGCGGGGGAGCAAAGGGAATTTTTTAATTAATTTAAGAGCTGAGGACGGCATCTGTTGAACCCCCCTTTGGGGGGGGGGGTTTCCTAACAAGGGAAGGTTGTTTGGGTCAGGTGTCAAATCTTTCTGAAAATTTGCCAGTTGATAGAGAATTGAAAACGGAACCAGCTGCGCTAAGTCGTTTTCTGCACAATACCCCTAATTAAAAAGTCATAAGAATTTTAGGTTTGTGGTTTAAAAAATGAGTTCTGCGCAGACTCATACCGCACCGTTGCCAGATTTTCTTCATCGGTGGTTTCTTGACCCTCTCTCGTCTCCACTACCCACGTCTCTTGTAGCGCAATCGGCAGTGCGCTTCCCGCACGATTTTTTGAAAAATTTTTTGCAAAAGTTCGAGACTAAAACTTTTATCTTTTTGCTTTTGGCTTTTTGCTCCTGCAAATTAGGGTTAGTTGGCGTAAAATCCAAAAAGCAAAAAGTTAGACGCAACAAAAACTTGAACTCGCTTACAAAAATTTAAAAAGTTTCGTGGTAAGAGTCTAGTTTCCCCCAGCCTTAACTTTTCAACCATGCGTCCTATTAATGCGCCGAGTATCTCAAAATGTTCGCCGTGATCGAATTACTATAGCTAAGTTGTTTTCTTAAATAAAAAATTGTTAGAAAATTTTTTACAAGATTTTGAAAGTTGAAAAGATTAAGCCGTCTTGCTTCGATGTATCAGGAGCCTAAAACTCAAATATTTTTAGTTTTCGCTATTTTTTTGGGCACAAACGTACTGTAGGCTTATTTTCCAGAGCAAGAGCTACATTTTGGTACCATTGGCAGCTCTGTACGACTAAAGATAGTCGAGATACGAAAACTCACTTTGGAACAGCAAAAATTAACTAAAGAAAACCCAGACTTATAATTGTTATAAAATTTTTTCTAACAATTTTTGATGTAAGAAAACAACTTTTTTATAGTAATTCGACCACGGCGAACATTTTGAGATACCCGGCGCATTAATAGGACGCATGGTTGAAACGTTACGGCTGGGGGGGTAAACTAGACTTTAGCCAGTTTCGCACACCTCAGCACTACCTACTGCGCCAAACAGCTTGCCAGTCCGGGCGACGCGAGAGCTTGAAAGGGGGGAGGCCACAATGAGGACCAGGTCAGAATTGTCGGGTCGTTCGTGCTTTTTTATGTAACTTCAAAGGCCTACAACTTTTTAATTTGGGGTATTGTGCAAAAAAATGAGATTAAGAAACTCCACTTTATTTTTGATTTCTATCCACTGGAAAAGTTTCAAGTCGATTTGACGGTACTTGCGTATTCCCGGGGGGGAAATTCGCGGGGGAAACTTTTTTTGCCCACATCTCAAATTTTCCTTTATCTATTTTGCGAAAACGCGTTTCTATTCAGTATATTTGCCTCATAAAGTGTTTTCATATTGTTTTTAGCAAAATTTAAGCCTATTTGAATCGGAAAAACTTTTTTAAAAATTTAGAAAAAAGTCGAAAATTTGGTCATTTTTGGTCGAAAAAAATTAATTTTTCGACCTAAAATTAATTTTTTTTATGAAATTTTGTAAAGTTTTATGCCTAGGAATAGCTATAAACAGTTTAGAAACAATTCCAATATTTATATGAAAAATCTAGGCTTGGGCCGAAAAAAGTTCGGTTTCCCCCGCGAATCCCCCGGGAATACGCAAGTACCGATTTGACACCTGACCCAAACGACCTTCCCTTGTAAGTGTGAATTTGCGGCGGGCCGGCCGACCGATATTGCCATGTCTGGGTGTTTCTACCCTAGTAGGCACCTGAATCGTAAAAATCGGACACGACTGCGGCCCGCTAGGGAGGGGGTTTACTTGGGAACACCCCTTGCTAGGCCGTCCTCCTTTCAGCGTGCGCCGATACCTTGGTAAACTTCGCGGTGAGGTCTTCGTCGAAGACCGCCGTATCGCCCTCGAATGTCCCGTTCTTGTAGGTGGTCAGCAAAAGGGCCTCCAGTTGCTTGATATCGTCGTATCCACCGCGTTCCTCTTGGACTAAACAGCGAATTGGGTCCTGATTTGCATTTTTCGATCTGTTCGTTTGTTTCTCAGGATTTTTGCGGGACTATTCGATAGAGAATTGAAAAAATATATCGGGTGTGCCAAACTCCCCGCCCTGCCCCCGTACCTAGCGGTCCTTGGTTCTTGAGTATTCCGGGGGGCGGGAGAATTCGCGGGGAGGGAAACTCACTTTTTTCTGTTGGCCCTGGTGGGCATAGCATCAAATATAAAGTGTTTTCACATTGTTTTTAGCAAAATTTAAGCCTATTTTAATAGGAAAAACTTTTTAAGAAGTTAGAAAAATTCTTGAAAAAGTCAAAAAATTTGTCGTTTTTGGGTCGAAAAATTGATTTTTCGACCTAAAATAAAAATTTTTTAATTAAATTTTGTAAAGTTTGTATGCTTAGGAATAGCTATAAGCAATTTAGAAACACTTCCACTCTTTATATAAAAAATCTAGGCTTCGGCCGAAAAAAGGCCGAAGCCCCCCCCGCCGCGAATCGCCGGAGGCAGGGATGAAGTAATTAAAGTTAAACAATTCCCCACAGCATTTTACAGTAATTTTACTCAACAACAAACACAAATACATATACAAACGCTTTAAAAAAACGTTAAACCTTTAGAAAACGCTGACTTTTTGCACCCAAACGGATGACAAATTCCAGATTGGTCAGAATCTTCAGAATTATATTTCATAGAGAGTTTTGGTCACCGGCAACGAGCAAACAAACCTTACAAAACGATTCTTTAATTCATTACCATGCAAGCGGAGGCTTATTAAAAATTGCCTTGCGCCCCCCGCTAACACGGAAGCATCCAGATGCGGAATCCCCGTGTCCGATTCTATGGGAAACGAATTTTTTTCCTGGTGGTCCCGGTTGACCTAATAATCAAATATAAAGTGTTTTCGAATCGTTTTTAGTAAGTTTTAACTTTATTTAAAGCAGAAGAACTTTCAGGAAAATTTAGAAAATGTTTGAAAAAGTCGAAAATTTGGCCATCTTGGGTGGGTCATCCCCCCCGCGAATCCTAAAGGTTCTATAAAATTGTTAGACCTAATTTTTATTTTTTAAATTTTTTTTGGTTAAAATGTGTGTAGTTTTTAGGCTCAGCAATAGTTAAAAACAATTTAGAAACGCATCAGCAATTTATAAAAAAAATCTACGTCACTAGTCAGACAGGAGGACGGACAGACAACACAGTAGAATTATTATAGTTGATTGCAGCTTACTAGACAAGTAGATGGGGAACGTCTCCGCGGTGATCCAATTCGGCACCGCGCTGTACATCTTCATCGTCAGCGGCAACTAGGAATCATATGTTATGCAGGGTGACCCAAAGGTTAGAGTGCAGTTTACCCCCCCAGCCCTAACTTTTCAGCCATACGTCCTATTAATGCGCCGAGTATCTCAAAACGTTCGCCGTGGTCGAATTACTGTAAAAAAGTTGTTTACTTGCGGCAAAAATTGCTAAAAAAATTTTTACAAGATTTTGAAAGTTGAAAAGATTAAGCCGCTATGCATCGATGTACTAGAAGTCTAAAACTCAAATATTTTTAGTTTTCGCTATTTTTTTGGGCACAAACGTACTGTAGGCTTATTTTCCAGAGCAAGAGCTACATTTTGGTACCATTGGCAGCTCTGTACGACTAAAGATAGTCGAGATACGAAAACTCACTTTGGAACAGCAAAAATTAACTAAAGAAAACCCAGACTTATAATTGTTATAAAATTTTTTCTAACAATTTTTGATGTAAGAAAACAACTTTTTTATAGTAATTCGACCACGGCAAACATTTTGAGATACTCGGCGCATTAATAGGACGTATGGCTGAAAAGTTAGGGCTGGGGGGTAAACTGCACTTAAAAGGCCGTTTGCGGCAGGACCGAAATAGGCTTGGCACAGTTTTTTTCGACCCTGTTTTTTTGACGCCATCGGATAGAGCATGATCGAATTAGTGGGGTCATATAGTTTTGAAAGATTAAAAAGTTGATTTTTGGGGTTTAAGGGGCCGTTAAAGTTGCCGACATCGAAAACCTATCTCGAAAATTACCGGACCAAATTTGCTGAAATTTTGTGACAATACCTAATTTGGGATAGAGATCATTTCTCTAATACATTTTGAAAGCTGAAAATGGCTGGAACATAGGAATCTCGCGTACTAAAAACAGTTTTTTTAGATTTTCTACTTAATGGGAAATCGGCGGCATCCTGGAAATAGCATAGAAAGATGCGCCAAATTTTTCTACGTCGAATGATGTCTCTTTTAGGATGCCGCCGTTTTCCCATCATCCGTAAAAACGGCATTTTCTGGATGATAAAAAGAAAAATATCCAGATTTTCAAACGGGGGAGTCACCCGCTTGCTTCTAGAAGCGCAGCCAAGTCAATGGCAAAACAGAGCAAAAAGAAATTCGATTTCTAGAAGGGGGCTGGATTTGAACTCGGGTCGTTCGCCTGGGAGGTGGCGGCGCCGCTAGCCTCTGTCCCCAGAGCCCCCCCAGGTGGACCATCGCGGGTTCGATTCCCCTCCGTAGTCAACTTCGCGTAGATGAGGAATTTAATTTTGCTCTTTTTTGATAATGGGTGGCATTGATCTCTAGATGCTTTCCGCAATCCTTTATATTTCTCATTCGCAGCCCCCGATCTTCTAAGGCTACTTTTGTTGATTCCAGAGATCACGACTTTTATAGATGATGGGAAAACGGCGGCATCCTAAAAGACACATCATTCGACGTAGAAAAATTTGGCGCATCTTTCTATGCTATTTCCAGGATGCCGCCGATTTCCCATTAAATAGAAAATCTTAAAAACTGTTTTTAGTACGCTATATTCCTATGTTCCGGTCATTTTCAGGTTTTGAAATGTATTAGAGAAATGATCTCCATCCCAAATTAGGTATTGTCACAAGTTTTCAGCAAATTTGCTCCAGTAATTTTCGAGATGGATTTTCGATGTCGGCAACTTTAACGGCCATTTAAACCCCAAAAATCAACTTTTTAAACTTTCAAAACTATGCCACCCTACTAATTCGGCCACGCTCTTTCAGATGGCATCATAAAAATAGGGTCGAAAAAACCTGTGCCAAGCCATAATGGGAACAGTTCGAGTGACTGGCGGACGGCCTTTTAAGCCGGCATTTGGACGCCTCATATACGATCGGTCCTATATTTGGACCCGGGGGTGTATCAGACCCTAAATAACGGTAATCCTCAGTTATAACCCGTTAGTTACAGTAATTTCGAGAAATAACATCAATAAACTTTATACTGCGGTTTCCGACCAACGTCGACCCTAAAGATATTGAGTGAAAATGAAGCGATGGGCCTTCATTACCCCTAGAATGTTTTCGCTGCAAATCGACGCAAATAATAATATAGAAAATAGAAAAAGATAATCGCACATAGAAAACGGTTTTTTGGCTCTAGCTCGAGAACCACTGTTGCAATCCGGTTATAACTCAGGATTGTGGATATTTAGGATCTGATACACCTCTCGTCCAATTTTGGGATCGATCGGATGTGCAGAATGCAGGAAATGCGGGTGGGGCGCTTTTTTGGGGACACTCTGTGGGATCCTCAAACTTTGTGCTGTAATCTTCAGCTCGTCAGCAAAAAGCCCCATTGATAATAATAAGGCTAACTGCAAAGTGTTTTTACTCAAGTTGAAGTTTCGATTCGGGACCAAGTGTTACTTGTGCACAATTTTCGCTGTACACGAATCCGTTTTCCAAATTCGCTGCGGACTTTTATTTAAAAAGTCATTTTTGGTGCAAATTAAGCTTAAAAACGGCAAAAATTCGGATTCTGACCCGCTACTCCCTCCTTGGTCCTAGGACTCCCAGGTGTCCTGAAGTATGCTCTCACAGCCGCTGCCCAGTTGGCACCATGGTGCATTGGCAACGTACTCGCTTGACACGCGCAGGGCGGTGGTTCGAACCCCCGCCCTGCATCACTTTTTTGTTTTTTTTGCATGAAAAATCCAATTTCTTATAAAAAGCTTGTTTTGACCTTTTAGAGGCGGTTCTAACCAATGTATAGCCAATTTTGACGTTGAAATTGATCACGAAAATCGAAAACGAAAATGGCACCTGGGTTTTGCTGAAAAACACTGCGATAATTGCCGCATAACTTTGAAATAAAACTCCGCAGCAAATTTGGAAAACGGATTAGGAATCAGCGAAAAATTCGGCACAAGATAGACTTCGTCCCGGCTCGCAACTCCAACTTGAGTAAAAACACTTTACAGTAAAGTCTAGCCCCCCCCCTCCCTTGAGGAGCTGGGCTACAGTGATGGAGCAAACTACCAGATCGAATTAATGGAAAGGTGCTCACCACAGAGATGTAGAAGGAGGCCAAGAGGAGGATGGTGAGCAGGCGGACCATTGTCGACAGAGAAACAATATGATGTGTTTGCACCGGATTTGTTTCGGTTTTTATCTCCGGAAACCGTGAACCTGGTTTGATGCAAATTTCATATCGTTAATTTTTGATTGATTGTCATTTTGAATTGAGGGCACAATTTTTTAGGAATGACGCCTTTTAGGCAAGATGATAGGGATTCACCCCCCTCCCCGATAATGCAAAAGACCCTTAAATTGGTGTTGCTCTCTCACTCGCTCCCTCTCTCTCGCTCTCTATCTGACTCTCTCTCTCTCTCCCCTCTCTCTCTCTGTCCCTCCCTGTCTCTCTCTCTCTCTCTCTCTCTCTCTCTCTCTCTCCGACTTTCTCGCGGTCTCTCTCAAATCAATTCAGTCCCACGCAACGAATTTCCCCTTAAAAACTTCTTCGATACCCCCCATAGCCGAAATTTGATCCCGCACCCCGATTGATTTTTCAAAAACAAAACCGTGGGGGAAAGATGAAATGGCTCCGGTGAAGATTTTTACGAAACGCGCGCGACCTGGCTCACTATGTCCAAAATCGTGTAAAATTAATTTTACTCAGGCGCCGCTAGCAAAGTTAAATTTAATAATTCAGGTTTACGGTAAGGTTTACGGAGAAGACGCTCCGGTAATCTACTTTACACTACGGGACATCAGGCTATTGTGCGCCACGCCGCAGTAAGTAACACCACGCTGGAGTACGTTACGATACGCCACCACGCAACGAGACAGTACGCCACCGTTGGTATCCTAAAGTTTGAAAGATGCCGAATGGAGAGACACCGAAAAACAAAGAAAATGATGAAACATTTATTCCAAGCATGCACATAAAAATGACATCCATCTGGCGGGTCTCCTTGTATTGTCGGCCGTTAATTCCTCGCCGTTCATCGCTGTCCGGAAATCTGGGAACGTTGCGTACGGCAGTCGCGCGCCGCCCTGAAAAACGACATTTTTGGAAAGGGCATCTTTTTAAAAAAGTAAAATTACGCCTACGGTTTACCTTACCCCCCACCCCAGCCGGAATGTTTTGGCTATAACTTTTTTATTTTCCATCATTGTAGGCTCAAATTAAAAATCTTAGTATATTTTTCGACGCTCTATCAAATGGCGTTGCGAAAATACCGACAAAATATGCGAAAATACCAAAAACTTTGAGACCCTTCGGCTGTGGGGGGGTAGAGTAAACTTTCACCCAAATTACATTTGTTAACTTTAAAATGATAATATTCAATACCCCGTCAACAAAAATGTTTCAAAGATTTTATCATAAAATTTGTAGCTGGTTGGACTCAATTAAATAAGTTTCGAGAAGACAAAAAAACGATACCTTTTGCCGGAAAATCGCATGGCCGACTTGGCGTTTCCGGCGCCCTTCGTGTCCCCGGCCGCATCCTGAAAAGCGGAACGATGGCGCTTTTTCATTATCGGGGGGCATACAAAAGTAAATCATACTATTTACTATGTACTATGTTATTAGGCATTTCGTTTCTAAAAAATTCCCCCCCCCCCCCGTTGATGCAAAAGCACGGAAATTTTTACCGCTAATCGCCACAAACGCAACAACGTACACTGATGACAAAGGCGGGCCACATCTCGTCGGGGTTGAAACCGGTCAGCGTCACGTATTCCGGGTTTTTGCCCTGTAAAAAAGCGGGTACTGGACTGTTAACGGGGGGGAAGCTAATTTTCCTCAGTAATCTCGTACGGTCCTATAATGAAATATAGACCATTTTGACAGCATTTTAAACAGTTTTTCGATATAAACAGCTTATAAACAAATTATAACAATTCTCGAAAATTTTTGTCTTTGGTCAAAATGTATGAAAAAAGGTCAAAAATCTCGAATTTTTAAAATTTTAAAAATTATTTTAATGACATTTTAGTGTCAAAAACTTACTACAAACACTCTAAGAATGCATTATCAACTATAATAAAAAGGTAGGGGTGTCTGTCCGTCTGTCTGTCATGTCCCGGATTCAACTCGAAGGGGAAAGGAGCTAGAGCTTAGCTCTCTTCGGATTCGGATAGAGCGTGGTCAGAAACCCCCAAACTGATAAAAAAAGTATGAAAAAGTTTTAATTTAAATTATTAAAATTAACTTTGAAAGTGGCGCCTTAATAAAACGAGTGGGGGCTCCTCTCCCGGCTGGCCACGCCCCGTTCCCTTCGCCCCTTTTCACCAGGCCCTTTCCTCGGCCCAAATAGCTTCTTAAGTTACTTTAATACTTTTAATACTTTTTAGTTATGTTAATTTGTTATTTAAATCATTTAAAGTATCGGGATGGGTTCTTGAGTATTCCGGGGGGAAAGAATTCGCGGGGGAAACCGAACTTTTTTCGGCCTAAGCCTAGATTTTTTATATCAATAGTGGAAGTGTTTATAAATTGTTTATAGCTATTCCTAAGCATAAAACTTTACAAAATTTAATTAAAAAATTTTATTTTAGGTCGAAAAATCAATTTTTTCGACCCAAAAATGACAAAATTTTTGACTTTTTCAAGCGTTTTTCTAACTTTTAAAAAAGTTTTTCCTATTAAAATAGGCTTGAATTTTGCTAAAAACAATGTGAAAACACTTTATATTTGATTACTATGCCCACCAGGGCCAACAGAAAAAAAGTGCCCGAAAAAAACAGGAAAAAGGTTCCCCCCCGCGAATTCTTCCCCCTCCCCCCCGGGAATACTCAAGAACCTCGGGATGGAATCTAAGTAGTTCTTGAAGGGGATTTCGGCTGTGGGGGGTATCTGAAGCCATCAGGAGGGTATTTTAGTAGTTTTTGAAGGGGATTTCAGCCATGGGGGGTATCTGAAGCCATCAGGAAGGTATTTAGGTAGTCTTTGAAGGGGCTTTCAGCCATGGGGGGTATCTGAAGCCATCAGTGTAGGTATTGCCATGAAGGAGAGTAGCCCGAAGTCCAGCCGGTTACAGTCGCGAAGCAGCTGTAATCGGCTGGTATATTATACATATCCATAGAAATTAGTTACCCCCCCCGCTAACAGTCCAGAAACAAAAGCGTGGGGGATATGCAAATAAAATCGGGTGATCCGCTGGCACGCTCCCTTTTAAAGGGGGATCCCAAAAGGCAACCTCAATCTCCTTTTCGACGTCCTCCCTCTCGACGGTCACCTTCACCGGGTCGATCGCCTCACATTCCGCCTTGTGCCACGGGTAATTCTGAAAAGATTGGATGTGGATTTGGATGTGAAATCGGTCTTTAAAGAAACATTCAACGCCCAGCTTTTGATGAAAAAGCAAAAAGTTTCGCCGCGGCCGGGGGTCGAACCCGGACCTCGCGCGCGGTAAGCGAACACAAAACCAATGAGCCAACAGGCCGACGGCGGAGTGCAAGGACAGGATACAAAGGTGGGGCGCCGGCAAGGGGGGGGGGGGGTAAACTGAAATATTACCCCCTGCTATAGCGCGGATCGATGTTATAAAAAATTGGGAGGTCATTGTTGCTTTAAAGAACCATTGAAGTCAAGGATACGACTGACAATAGCGGCCTCGGCACTCTGCGTCCGTTCCGTCTTTATCTGGCGCTCATCCATTGGGGGCAGCGAGGGCTGCATCTGGGAAGCTTCCTGAAAATCCGGGCTAGCTGGCAGAGATTTTTTGGGACGGCCGGAAAGTCTGATTTGCCAGCTGGCACAGTCCCCTTAATAAATTGCGCAATACCTGTGTGCGATCATCCTTCTCCTTCCCTCCTGCTGCTCCTCCTCCACCTGCCGCTGCTCCCTTCGCGGGCATAGGTGTTGCGCCGGGATCGCCGGCCCCGATCGTGCCCGGCTTGGCCGGCTTCTTCGACTTGTTCACCGGCGTCGCCTTCGACTTTGGCTTCGACTTGGACTTTGACTTGGCCCTGAACCAAAAACGGTTGGTTAGAGTGCAGTTTACCCCCCAGCCCTAACTTTTCCGCCATACGTCCTATTAATGCGCCGAGTATCTAAAAATGTTCGCCGTGGTCGAATTACTATAAAAAAGTTGTTTTCATGCGGCAAAAATTGCTAAAAATTTTTTTACAAGATTTTGAAAGTTGAAAAGATTAAGCCGCTATGCTTCGATTTACTAGGAGTCTAAAACTCAAATATTTTTATTTTTCGCTATTTTTTTTCGGCTCAAACGTACTGCAGGCTTATTCTCCAGAGCAAGAGCTACATTTTGATATCATTGACAGCTCTGTACGTCAAGAGATAGCCGAGATACGAAAACTCACTTTGGAACAGCAAAAATTAACTAAAGAAAACCCAGATTTATAATTGTTATAAAAATTTTTCTAACAATTTTTGATGTAAGCAAACAATTTTTTTATAGTAATTCGACCACGGCGAACATTTTGAGATACTCGGCGCATTAATAGGACGTATGGCTGAAAAGTTAGGGCTAGGGGAAAGTGAAAACTGCACCTAAGCCAAACGGTTAAACGTCTGAATTCGGTTAGAATTCAGTTTACCGCCCCCCCCCCCCGCCCAGCCGGCACCCACCTACCGTATCTCAGCTCCCTGTTATCTACAGGTGTGTAAAGTATACCAAAATGTTCGTCTTGCTCTGGCCAGTATTTTGGTATACTGTACACACTTGTAGATTCACATGGAGCCGAGATACGGTAGGTGAATGTCGGCTGAGGGGTAAACTGCGCCACAGCCCTGAATTCGCCCACTTGGCGCCGGCCGATTTGCCCGCTTTGCCGCCCGATTTGCCGCCGGACTTGTTGCCCGACTTGCCGCGCGCCGACTTGTCCTTCTTCGACGGGTCGCCCTGCAAAAATGTTTCATCTTTTTAATGGGGTTTAAATCGAAAAAGACGGTTGAATTCTCTATACCTTTTTGCTCTTTTTCTTGCTCTTATCGGGATCGGGGCTGGGCTGCGTCGGCTGGCTGACCGGCATCGGGGAGACGGGCGATGGCTGCAAAATTCCGAGAGTTTTCGGATTTTAAAGACCTAGGGAAGGCAATTTTGGCCGAACTCCAGATAGCCGCGGGCCGTATCTCGGCTCGCTGTTCATCTACAGGTGTGTAAAGTATACCAAAATGTTTGACTTGCTCTGGCGAGTATTTTGGTATACTTTAAACACCCGTGGATCGACAGTGAGCGAAGATACGGTAGATGGGGGCTTGCTGGGTCGGAGTGGGGAAATCTGAAGCCTTACCGCAAATTTTATCGTTGCATATTCCATCGTATACAAAAAATACCAAGCACCAAAGCCAGCTCTCGAAAAAATGTACAGGAATACGGTAAGAGCGTACTTTACCCCCCCACCACCGAAGGGTCTCAAAGTTGTCGGTATTTTCGCTTATTTTGTCGGCATTTTTGCAACGACATTCGATAGAGCGTCAAAAAATATACTACAAGTTTTAATTTGAGCTTACAATAATGTAAAACAAAAAAGTTAAAGCCAAACTTCCGGCGGGGGGGGTAAAGTAAACCGTAGCCATCAAAACTACCAAGAACACTATAAAAATACATTCTATATTATCAATAGGCCTTCCTGCTAAAAATTACCCCCGCTAAGAGTCTAGTACCAAAAGAGGTACCTGCTCGAGTCCCTTGGCTTCGAGGGCGGCCTTCGGGGCCACGTTCTTTCCTTGCGCCTTCTTCCGGCCCCAGCACATCTTTTTGTCTGAAAATTAAAATAATTCGATTTGATCCAAAACCCGCTTATTAAAGCTTTTACCGATAAATTAACAAACCCACCGTATTTAGACTGTCTTCAAAAATATACACAACCCCGGACACTCAACACAAACAGCGAAATTCGTAGAAAATTACAGTAGGAAAATGGGGGCGCATTTTCAGGAATTTTTTGTTTGGACGAAACACGCATGCAAATCGAATTCGAGTCGATTTATGTAAATTTATTGAAAAAGCGCGATATTGAAATTTTGCAGCAGGCTAGCAGAGATTGGAGGAGGAAATGGACGGACCCCGAGAGGAGGGCAGGCTAGCAGAGATTGGAGGAGGAAATGGACGGACCCCGAGAGGAGGGCAGGCTAGCAGAGATTGGAGGAGGAAATGGACGGACCCCGAGAGGAGGGCAGGCTAGCAGAGATTGTTTGAGGAAATGGACGGACCCCGAGAGGAGGGCAGGCTAGCAGAGATTGGAGGAGGAAATGGACGGACCCCGAGAGGAGGGGCAGGCTAGCAGAGATTGGAGGAGGAAATGGACGGACCCCGAGAGGAGGGCAGGCTAGCAGAGATTGGAGGAGGAAATGGACGGACCCCGAGAGGAGGGCAGGCTAGCAGAGATTGTTTGAGGAAATGGACGGACCCCGAGAGGAGGGCAGGCTAGCAGAGATTGGAGGAGGAAATGGACGGACCCCGAGAGGAGGGCAGGCTAGCAGAGATTGGAGGAGGAAATGGACGGACCCCGAGAGGAGGGCAGGCTAGCAGAGATTGGAGGAGGAAATGGACGGACCCCGAGAGGAGGGCAGGCTAGCAGAGATTGGAGGAGGAAATGGACGGACCCCGAGAGGAGGGCAGGCTAGCAGAGATTGTTTGAGGAAATGGACGGACCCCGAGAGGAGGGCAGGCTAGCAGAGATTGTTTGAGGAAATGGACGGACCCCGAGAGGAGGGCAGGCTAGCAGAGATTGGAGGAGGAAATGGACGGACCCCGAGAGGAGGGCAGGCTAGCAGAGATTGGAGGAGGAAATGGACGGACCCCGAGAGGAGGGCAGGCTAGCAGAGATTGGAGGAGGAAATGGACGGACCCCGAGAGGAGGGCAGGCTAGCAGAGATTGGAGGAGGAAATGGACGGACCCCGAGAGGAGGGCAGGCTAGCAGAGAGTCCCTAGGAATTTGGCCAACTTTTCTAATTCTACTTTTTTTTACTTGCCGGCCCCTTTAGAAAAAAGGCCATAAATCGTGAGAGGGTAATAGGTGTGAGAATGGGCGGAGATGACCCCATTTATCTCCCCCCTTTGGGCAAAACGAGCTCCCGTCGAAATTCCGACACCATCCAAATTCCGATAGCCGGTAGGTAGTGGAATTAATGGTGCTATTTACAGTAAGTGGCTGCAGGTCAATATAGAATTTGGGCTTTTATTTATTTTCCTCTCTCCTCAGTAATCTCTGCCAGCCTGCCCTCTCACTCTCTCCTGAAAGATCTTTGCAGCCTGCCCTGTCTTTCTCTATCTCTCTCTCTCTCTCTCTCTCTCTCTCACTCTCTCTCTCTCTCTCTTTCTCCCGCTCTCTCTAGCTCTCTTTCTCTCGCTCTCCCTCCTCAAAGCACTCGGCAAGCCTGCCCTCTCTCTACTCAAAGATCTCTGCTAGCCTGCCCTCTCTCCCCAAAGATCTCTGCTAGCCTGCCCCGTCTCTTTCTCTCCATCTCTCTCTCTCCCTCTCTCTCTCTCTTCTGAAAGATCTCTGCTAGCCTGCCCCCTCTCTCCCCTTCCGAATTATTGATTTTGTTGGCCTGTGATGAACAAATTGCAAAAATGTATATTTCTGGCATAATAATTTTTCGTGAAACATATGTTTTGGTCTATTTCTCGGGTGGGATCTGTCGAAATGGAAAGGCCACTTGACGATTTGAAGTGACGATGGATGGGGTGAGTTTTAGAATGGACAATCAGGGGGCACAGATGGGGATGTTCAAGCCTACAGCTCAAGCCTCGTTTCCTCAAATGGCTTCCGCTAGAATGCCTGCTCAATTTTTCCATGGTTCCGCTAAAGGTGTCGTTTTATCGCTGATAAAAATTGAAAACAAAGATAAAAATCAAATTGAAGCGCTGCTAAGCTCGTTTTTACCATTCCTGGAAACGCAAAATTTACAAAATATTATTAAAATCACACAAAAAACGACTTTTTGTTGACAAATTTTCTAAGGAATTTTCGGCTTGAAAAATAATTAAATTTAAACGATTAAAATCTAAGATCCTTGTCAGTACGCTACGACGCGTTTTCATGCTTATACAAAAGCAGTCGGTTCCCGGCCCGTATAATGCCAGGGAACCGATTACAACATTTAAAAAAAACCAAATTTCTTCTATTTCCGGAAAGTGTCTCTGTCAGTTTGCCTGTCATAGCTTTCGTCACCACAAAAAGTGGCTGAAGTGCTGGATTATTGGCAGCAGAAAGCCTGCGCGACACCACTCGAACCAGGGTGCGGTCTCTGGCTGTGCTCTCTCTCGTCCTCTTTCTCTCGCTCGCGCTCTCTGTCGATCTCTCTATCCCTCGTTCTCTTTCGCTCTCTCGCGCTCTCTCATTGACTATATCTCGCTCTCGGTGTCTCTCTGTCTCTCTCTCGCTATCTCTCTCTACCTGTCTCTCTATCTCGCTCTCTCTCACTCTCTCTGTCACTCGCTCTCACTCTATCTCGTTCTCTCTATCTCTCTCTCTATCTCCGTCTTTGACCCAAGCGACTAAATATTCCACCAACTAGGACCCCCATATTTGATGTAGATGTCAAACAATCCCCCCCCCTTTCCTTGGCAATTTTGCATGGAGCGAAAGGACAGGTCGAATGGCGCTTATTGACAGTTCCCATAGACACGCGCCGCCCCCTGTGTTCCATTACGCGCCTATTGACACCTCGTGCGTACCGTACACTATAGGAAAACCAGAATTTTTTAGATTGGTTTTCCGCTCGAATTTAAATACGCAGAGATATCTCACCATCCTTTGACGTTTGCAATATCTCTGTCTCTCGTGTGTGCGTGCTCTCTCTCTCTCAGTCTCACCGATTCTCTATCTCGCTGTCTCGCTCATTCTCTCTCTCTCTGACTCTCTCTATATCTCTCGCTCTTTCTCTCGCTCTGTCTCGCTCATTTTCTCCCTCCCTCTCTCTCTCTCTCTCTCTCTCTCTCTCTCGATCTCTCTCGATCTCTCATCCTCTATCTCTCTCTCTCTCTCTCTCTCTCTCTCTATTTTTCTCGCTCTGTCTCGCTCATTCTCTATCTCTCTGGCCCACAGATGTTTAAAAACTAAGCATGGCGTTTTTTTGCTCCTCCAAATGTCCTCTACTATCCGTTTGGCCGACGCTAAAAGGGGTGCGCCATACACACCACCCAGATGATTCATGTTCGCGTTCCAAAAAGCATCATCCCCCCGCAAACCCAGGCTGGTACCACCCCCCATATTCGATCTAGCTGCCAGGCGGGGTGGCGTGCCCCGAGGGCTAGCTGGAGCTCTTGCTAGGGGTGCCAGGTGAGAGCGTGTGTTCAACCCCCCTGGTGGGTCCATAATTACTGACCCTTTCGGGGCCGATACTCGAAGGCTCTCTCTCTCTCTCTCTCTCTCTCTCGCTCTCTCGCTCATCCTCCACTTCGTGCCAGATTGTATAGCTACTCATCCATAGAATCCTTGCCAATTGTTCCATAAAATCATCAAAATTTCGCAAATTCAAAAACCCTCTTCGAATTTGAAACCAATTTCCAAATGATTTTTCTTATTTTTTAGCTTCAAAAATACTCTTTTGAATAGCGTGAGCGGCTGCCCGTTTCCTAAATAATCTCTGCTAGCTTACCCATTAAAAATATAAAATTCTCGCCGAATTTTAAGTCTATTGCCGGGCGATTTTGGTGATTTTTAGCTTTTCCTTGATTTTTCATTATCTTTCTCAATTTTTCACTGCTATTTTGCTATCTGTTTTATTTTTGTTTTACTATTTTATTATTTAAACTCCATTATACAGAACTTTTCCAGTAAAGGCTTTCCACTATTTTTTAATTTTATCCTTTCGAATTTTGCCTAAAGGGTTTCTGCTAGCTAGCCTGCGAATTGCAGTGTCCCTGCAACAACAGAAATTACCCGTTATTATTTTTACAGAATCCGACAACTATTTTTTTTAACAATCGCCAAAACATTATTTTTCTAAATACAGAAAAAGATTTTTACGATTTTTCTCCGTTGGTATTTCAATTGGTTTCTGTGGAGGAGGTTGACCTTGAAAATGGGCACCAACTGCCACATGGCCTCCCCTCCGCCTTTCAATACACCAAACTTTTTTCGCTGCTTTTTTCTGAGGATTGTTTGGTATGCAAAGGGCGCTCCGGACTACCTACCGTCACCTCTGGGAAATGGGCGCACTAGCGGGGGTTGTTTGGGAAAAAGCACCAAGGCATAGAAAAACAGTATCTCCTCTCGCTCTCTCTCTCTCTCTCTCTCTCTCTCTCTCTCTCTCTCTCTCTCTTTCTCTCTCTCTTTCTCTCTCTCTCTCTCTCTTTTTCTTTCTCTCTCTCTTTCTCTCTCTTTCTTTCTCTCTCTCTTACGCTCCCTCTAACTCTCTCTCACTCTCTCTTTCTCGCGTTACTGTCATTTTCCTAATTCCTAAAAAAAACCGGCTAAATATCGAAAGCCTCTCTCTTTTCTCTCTCTCTCTCTCTCTCTCTCTCTCTCTCTCTCTCTCTCTCTCTCTCTTTCTCTCTCTCTTTCTCTCTCTCTTTCTCACCGTCTCTCTCTCACCGTCTCTCTCGATCACGCTCTCACCGTCTCTCTCGCTCTCACACTAACTCTATATATTTCACTCTCTCTCTGCCTCTCTTTCTCTCTCTCGCTCTCTCTCTCTTTCTCTCTCTCTCTCTCTCTCTCTCTCGTTAATGAAATGACTAACAGCTTCCGGTTGCCCTTTCCAGCTGTATTTTGTTCCCAAAATTTCCCCGGTGCCCCATTATCACTGGCAGCCAAAAGTGGCGTCCTTTTTGAATTCCGGTGTCTACGGCCTTGCAGAAAGCAAAGCTCAGCGAACCCCGTGTCTTTAGATCATCAATTAAATTCAAAATTTGACGTGGTACCTTAACACTTTTTGAAACTTGTTTTTGCTGGTTGTTGAAAATTCTTTTTTCTGCAATTTAATCCTACTATATATAAAAAAATAGTGTTTGTGTGTGTGTGTGTCTGTGCCACTTTGCATGTAACTTCCGTCATTCTGTCCGGAGGATATCTCAAGAGGGGAAGGGTATTAGGCTACATACGATACGTCATTAGGTGCGTAATGGCCCTGAGATGACTGCACGCAGATCAGATTTATCAAAATTGCCTATTTTCAACATTAAAATTAAATTTTTGTTGGAAAATCGGCGATCCTCTTTGTTAGGAAAAAATTAGCATGCGCCGGATGTTCCGGTAGCCTATATAATGGGCTAGCGAGCGCGGTTTTCTTTTTGTCATCGGAAATCCAAGAATTATGCAAAGTGAGGTACATCATGCGATCAGACGGGGCCAGGGTTGAAAAGTCGCGAAGCGGCTTTTCAACCCTGGTAGCTGTTAATTTTGTTAAATTAATTGATTGGAATTAAATGCATTTAAATGACACATATTCACATTTTTAAATGTGAGAAACTAATTTTTATCGTCCACTTATTCTGTTTCAATTGTTTTTGAAACTATTTGAAATGATAGAATGTTTTTCTTGTTTTAATGATTTTCCATCGCTATCAGTATGAAAATTTGTAACATTTAGAAAATTCGACCCGAGTTTGAATAAAAATCTAATAATCTAAAAGATGTTCATCCATTGTTTTTATGGGCGCTTCAAGCCATTTAAATTTCACATTGCGAAGGCCATTAAAAAAGTTTCTACTTGGTCTCGGTCTCTCTCTCGTTTCTCTCCTCTGTCTCCCTCTCTTTCTCTCTCTCGCTCTCGCTCTCTCTCTCCCTCTCTTTCTCTCTCTCTTGCTCTCGCTCTCTCGCTCTCTCTCTCTCTCTCTCTCACGGTATTGCCAGCTAACCCCCCGTTAACAGTCCATTACCGATGAATCCAGGGTCAATCCACCCCACCAAAATTTCCCCCAAATTCCGGTAAATGTGAACGGTTTCCCGGGCCGTTCCCCTAGCCTGGCTCCCGCACTTTTCATCGCCCTTTTTGTCGCTGTTTTTTGTCGGTTTTCCGGGGCCATTTTTTGCCTGCGATTTTGCGGGGGGTATTTGGTGGGAATGGGGGGATGGCGGTGGCTTTTGAGCTCCCTTGGCCACGCCCACTTTCAATCGCTATCATCCCGCTTTTTACGAACTTACGCGCCTGGGATTACGGTGGTGTTACTCGAGAGAAATTTGCGAAATTCTGACATTTTGAGCAAAATGATATTTGCTAAGAATTTTTTTGGAATGTTTCATTAAAAATAAAAGATGCTGGTTTTGAGTCAGCGGCAATGCAAATATTTCAGAAATCGCTATAAAAGGTTCTCGTTGTTTTCGATAAAAACCGGGTTTTTCGGAAACGCTGATACTTATTTTTAGCTATGTTTTCGCAATTACCATGCCGATTTTAAGTAGTTCGCCGAAAAATGGTCAATTTCGGGTAGCTTTTGCCAATTTTAATCATAAAAAGTGATGCAAAATCCCGATTTAGACGTAATTTTAGTAAATCAAAAAATGTCTTCGTTTTTGCCAAACATTCGTGGTCAAAATCCATCAAAATCCTTGATAAAATCGG
>CATQJA010002603.1:0-110000 GCA_958295435.1 Mesorhabditis spiculigera | reverse complement strand
CTATATATAAAAAAATGGTTCCTGTGTGTGTGTGTGCATTTGCATGCAACTTCCGTCACCGTGCCCGGAGGATATCTCAAGAGGGGAAGGGCGCTAGGCTACGTATGATACGTCATTATGTGCGTAACGTCCCCGAGATGACTGCACGCATATCAGATTTTGCAAATTATGATATTTTCGACATTAAAATTGAGTTTTAGTGGAAAAATCCGGCGGGCTTCTTTATTAGGAAATAATTAGCATACACCGCAAGTCGCGGAAGCCTATATATAACGTGAAAGAGTGGAATTCCTCATTTTTCCCCCCATAGGAATTCGAGAGACGTATGCAGAGTGAAAGAATCTCATTAAGTTAGACGAGGCCAGGGTTGAAAAGTCGCGAAGCGGCTTTTCAACCCTGGTTTAGACGTAATTTTCGTAAATCAAAAAATTCTCCGGGTGGAAAAAATGCGCTCTTCATTTTTGCTAAACATTTGGAGGTACAAATCCATCAAAATCCTAATGAAATCGCCAAAATAAACCTCAATTTCAATGTAACTTCTTGTTTTACAATATTTCGCTTAGATTTTATATGGTCAAGATTTCAAAATCTCGAAATTCGGGGTGCCGAAATTTAAATAAACTAATTTTCCCGGAAAAACCCATATGCAAAAAATCGAGGACCTGAATTTCGATATTATGAAATTTCGGCATTATGAATTTCGACGATTTCTAGCAGCTAAAACTGCGCACAACCGCTCAGATACACGGCAAACGTATAAAATGGAACGTTTTCGCATTTTTTGGTTCTTAAATGAAACGTTACCATTTTTAAGGGTTTTTATTTTTGTTGTTGTTTTATTATTTATTATTTTATAAAATACGGTATTATTTTTGCTGGTATTTGAATGCGGGGACCCAAATCAATATTTAAAGATGATCCATGAACATGTCCCATTAGTGCATGATGCATAAAACAAAAATATTGGGTTTTTCTGAAACACATTTTTTCCATTCGGACCGCTAATTTTAACGCTTACCTTTGTAAAGGGCACGTCCAGGCGCGTTTTTTTTTTGGAAAAAAGCAAAGATTTTTGCCGCGGCCGGGGGTCGAACCCGGGCCCCCCCCGCTCGGGAGGCGCGGATGGATACCAGTCAGCTACAGCTACAACCTGGCGAGGGGACGAGGGGCGCACCACGCCGCAAAGGAGGGGAATGGCCTGTCACAGCACGGGCAGGCAGTGCGCGCGGTCCCTACGTCCATAGGGTGTATACGTTGGGACGAGCACAGGGCCCCTCCCTGAACGTGGGCTTTAAGCTCTGATTTTTTACAGTGAATCCGACTTCGTGGAGCTGCTCATCGGCCGACCGGACCGCGAGGAGACGCCGACCTTGTGGACCAAGCAACGGCAGCTGTATCTGCTTCTGCAGGCAATTAGGAGATTTTACAAGGCAAGCAGCTATTCTGCAATTCAAATAATTTCCCCAAGAATCTCTGCAGCTGGCCGATTTCTGTGCAAAATTTGACCGGCTTTAAATCTAATGTTTCAGGTTATGATTTTGTTAAAAAATTTAAAATGCGCACAATCAAATCCAAAATTTTCGATTTTTAGGATTAGGATTCCGTAGATACCAAGATATTCCCAAGCAAATTAAAGCGACCATTCAAAAATTAACAAAATAAAAAGCAATTTAAACAATTAAAAAAATTGAAATTACACGCTAAAATCAAACTTAGAAATTAAAAACTTACAGGAGCGCCTGAACCAAATCCTCGTCCTCACCCCACCCGACATTCTGACGATCGTCCGGAATCCGAATCCCGGTCAGTTACTGGCTTTTATTATTTATACCTTGCCTAGAATTAAATTTATATCGAAACATCGTATTTAGCCCATAAATAAATAGCGTAATCGACCAAATAAATTTTAAATTTAAACTGATAGTCCAGGAAGCCAATCAGCGATTAGCTTTTCCATAAAGCAGACGGGCTGGAAATTTTTGAAACATTTTTCGTTGCAACATTTATACTTTTCTGCACGCCTCAAAACACATTTAACCCTTTAAATTTGCAAAAAGGTGCGAAAAGTTGAAAATATTTATTTTTGTTTTTATTTATAATCTCTATTTTGCTATTTCCACTTTCGAAAATGTTCTGTAATCGCTAATTTGATGCCGTACTCGATGGTCTCTGGTTAGTTGTTACTAGTTGCTCTCAATCCTTCAAAAAATTTCGCTTTTCCGCGCACCGCAAAACATATTTAGTTTTTAACTTTTAAGAAAGCCGCGCAAATTTCCTAAAAGTTAAAAATCCATATTTTCAAGGCATATTTCGTTCACTTTAAAAGGTGATCAGCCCGATTTCAACGTTAGTAAAGATGCGCAAAATACTTATCCAGATCTGGTAGTGCGAGAAATTTCGAAAATTCCCTGTAATTGCCAATTTTGTGCCGTAATCGATTGCCGATTGGCCCATTTGGCTGCCGGTAGCTCTAAATCCCTCAAAAATTCCGCTTTTCCGCGTGCCACTCAGCAATTTGACGGGGGTTGAGGAGGGCTATGGTGGCGGCTGGTGCGTGGGGTGGTGGAGTGGCACCAGTTGAAGAGAGAGAGAGAGAGAGAGAGAGAGAGAGAAGTGAGAGAGAGAGAGAGAGAGAGAGAGAGAGAGAGAGAGAAAGGACGAACAACACACCCAGAAAGACAGAAAAGCGCTGTAAATTGCGCGCGGCACACCATCACCATCCCGCGCACCCCCCTCAGCCGCGGCGGGACCCCCCGGCTCGGATTTCAGCCCCGGCAGGGCTATAAGTCATCTTAGCCGACCTTGCAACAACACGAGTTGGATACCAGCTGACAAGTTGCGTATCGAAATTTTGGTGGGAAGTGCTTGCTTACTTGTCACACAAATTTTTGTTTTTAGAATTTTCTGCAACATCACATTTTTTCGCAATCGCCATTTGTTTGGATGCCATTTTTTTGGGGTTCGGGCTGCCCGTAGTACGAAGCATTACTGTGTACGCTGCGTGTGTGATCACCAAGGTCAAACTGGGCGTTGTGCCCCCAGGGCACAATGCCCAATCCCCACCCACATGCAAATCCGGTCAGCACGGCCTGTAGGCTGGATTGTATCGGCCAGGGACCACCTGTAGTTCCGGGCTTCCGGAGTCCTGAAGAATCTCTGCTAGCCTGCCCTCCTCTCGGGGTCCGTCCATTTCTTCAAACAATCTCTGCTAGCCTGCCCTCCTCTCGGGGTCCGTCCATTTCCTCCTCCAATCTCTGCTAGCCTGCCCTCCTCTCGGGGTCCGTCCATTTCCTCCTCCAATCTCTGCTAGCCTGCCCTCCTCTCGGGGTCCGTCCATTTCCTCAAACAATCTCTGCTAGCCTGCCCTCCTCTCGGGGTCCGTCCATTTCCTCCTCCAATCTCTGCTAGCCTGCCCTCCTCTCGGGGTCCGTCCATTTCCTCAAACAATCTCTGCTAGCCTGCCCTCCTCTCGGGGTCCGTCCATTTCCTCAAACAATCTCTGCTATCACTCCCCCAAATTCCCACAGTCCCAAATTCCAATGTTTATCATCAATTTCGAGCGCCATTCCGTCTATTTTTCCACAATGGTGTTTGCGCCGTTTCTTCGGGGAAATTGGTGCAAGGTCACCTTATCTCCACCCCCTGTATTTGATTGTTGATAGTATCCGAGCGTACCATTCGGCACCAGCTGTCCCGAGGAAACGGGTGGAATCCGTCTTTCTTCTTCTTCTCTCTCTCTCTCTCTCTCTCTCTCTCTCTCTCTCTCTCTCGTTGCTTTTATGGTGGCAGGTGTTTCGAGGATTATCTCGGAACATCCTTAGATCTCATATCGCAGCCTCCTTATAATAACATGCCGCTTGTCCCCGCGCCAGCCACCTGGCTCCTGAAGAATCTCTGCTAGCCTGCCTTTTCGTAAAGGATCTCTGCTAGCCTGCCTCTCCTCAAAGAAGCTCTGCTAGCCTGCCCGTCCTATATAACCTGTAATCCCAGCTCACAATCTCTATGATGTTTCAAAAAATTTTTACTCCCCCAAAAAATTTTTAGGTTTAGTACACTTGAGCAAGTTTCCCAAACCCGAATTTCCTCCGCAAGCATGCCCGCGTCTTCTTCTTCTTCAGTTTCTTGAGAACTTCACCGGATTCCGCACAAAATCGCTGCTGGCTTGCCACCTGGAACAAACTTGTTCTCCGATTTTCGATTGGCAAGAAATATGTTACAAAAAATTGCCTTATCGCTGTACCCAAATGCTTGGCAATTGTTGCATTAAATTTCCGACCAGATTTTGCCTCACCTTAACCAAACTGAATAAATTTAATTAGATAACCTGAACTACAGCGTGTCCCAAAAAATATTCCCCTTTAGCGGTCCGCTGTCGTGTCCGATTTTGACGATTTAGGTATCTATCGAAAGCTCTCGACGAGCTGAGGAGATATGTTTTCCCCGATTTTCGTAATTCCCCAATTTTTAACCCGCCTTTAAGCGTTTTTTTTGGACATATATTACGCCATTTTGTGCAAATAAAATCGTTTTAGCCGGCTTCAGCCCAGCCCAAGCTGTGTTTTCTTCAGGCCTTTCAAAAAGCCGACTTTGGGCTGTCAGGAAAGATGCAAAAAAATGGAAAATGGGAAAATTTTTCTAATAAAAGTCCTTTCAAATATGGTTTTTGGACTATAAAAAAGCTCTCACATGTGTATTTTTCGGCGCTGCATAGAATGTCATGTTCAGAATATCGAAACAATCAATATCTTTTCGAAAATTGATTACTCGGTTTTCCAATGTGCTGCGCATAATTTTGAAACATAGTTTTTCAGCCATAAACTTTTATCACATCTTTTCGTGCTCAAAATATTTATCATATTAATATATTTTTTGACGCTCCATCGAATGGCGCTCGCAGCGAAATCCCAAAGTAATGTAAAGTATTTTATTTAATGGGTGTTATCCCCCATGTGCATCCGAAAAACGATGTTTTAGAATTTTCAAAAAGCATCGATTTTCAAAGGAAACTAAGAAAAAATTGGGTTTTTGGCGAAAAAACTGCATTTTAGCAATTTCCCTGGCTTTTCTTGTCACCTTCCGCCTTCCCCTCCCGGCTTCCCCCCGGCTTATATTTGCATATCATATTCGCCGAAATCCGTCCGATCCGATCCCCCGGAAATTTGCCTTTCCTTCCGCTTCTCGGCTTTTCCGACTTTGCCGATTTTCCGATCCTCCGACTCGACATGGCCAGGTGTCAAATTATTCGGCCGCTTTTTGGCGTGCCAAGCGATTTTTGTGGGGTGGCGATCACCTGTCCGAAAAACACCTGTCCGAAAAACATCTGTCCGAAAAACAACTGTCCGAAAAATCGCCTGTCCGAAAAACATCTGTCCGAAAAACAACTGTCCGAAAAATCGCCTGTCCGAAAAACATCTGTCCGAAAAATCACCCGTCCGAAACGTCGCCTGTCCGAAAAATCGCCTGTCCGAAAATCATCCATCCGAAAATCTACTGTCCGAAAAGTCATTTTCGGACCCTGAAATCGAAGTGCGGCTGAAGCTTCCCAACTCCTTCAGTTAATCTATTCAAACCGGATTTTGGAGAAAATGGGAGGGTAGTTTCCAGGGCTACGAACCGCTACTGTATCATAAATTTTTGGAGAGTGCCTCAATGAGCTCGGGCAGGCATTCCCTAAGATACGGCCGATGAAAGTTGGTTTGGTCACGATTCCGGGGCTTTCCCCACGTGGGGCTATCTGGTGGCAGTTACACCTCGAACCTTTAGGAACTGGCTAAGTAATTCGAAAAGGGTTTTGATTGGCTGCTTCGGACATTAGTTTTTCGGACTGGTTTTTTTTCGGACAGGCGACTTTTCGAACATATGATTTTTCGGATAGACGAGTTTCGGACAAGTGTTTTTTCGGACACATGTTTTTTCGGACGGGTGATTTTTCGGACAGATGTTCTTCGGACAGGTGTTTGGCAATCATTTTTGTGACTCCGCGTTTCAGAATATTTTTAGAAGTGATTTTTTTTTTTGTTAATCTTTGAAAAACTGCTTTAAAAACTCGAAACGACTTGAAAAACGACTTTTTTGAACTTTTTTCCATTTTTCATAATTTTATCGACAAAAAGTCAAACAATTTCGAAATTTTTATTTAATAATTTTTGATTTTTGCTTAATACAATTTTTGTTATTTAATAATAACTTAAGAATTTTTTAAGCCTCTAAAAACTGCATAAAATGCGGTAAACGCGGTTTATATTTCGTTACAGTGCTTTAAGGGATTGCCTGAAAAAATCTGGTTCCCACGCTACACCACCATCCCCCCCCCCCCGCTAACAGTCCAGTACCGGGAAAATTGTTAATTGAGATTTGGTCGAAAATCGGAAATTTTAGCTCGAAAAAGCGATGGTTTTTGGAGGTAAAAGAAAAGGTGTGCGTTTCCACATTTAGCTCTAGTAAAAAACAGTTTAATGAATTCCACTATTTAAATTAGAACTAATGAATCTTTAGAAAGAAGTTGCCTCCCCCCCCGTTAATGCAAAAGCACCGTAAATTTCGATATGATGAATTTTGGCGTTATGAATTTCGGGATTGAAAGAGACCCGTTTGAAGAACCTACGCTCTGCCCTGAACCCTAATTTGCACAAATTACCATGCAGCGTTAAATATTAGCCATAGCCCCCCAATTTTTTGGCCGGGGCTTTTTGGCGGCTGGGTGTTTGTGGTTGGGGGGTTGGGGTATTTGCTGTGACCCCACGGGCCGGGTCATGGTGGCAGCGAGAGAGTGGGGGAGAGCGAGAGAGAGAGAGAGAGAGAGGGAGAGAGACAGACAGACAGACAGACACCCCACCTCCATCACCACCTGCCCCCATTAATTATACCCCGGCCATGCCTTTCGGCCACTCCATTTCAGCCACGTCGTTTTGGCCTTAAATTACCGGTAATCCGTTTATGCAAATTCTGCAAATCATGCCGGGGCGTTATTGATGATTATACTGGGGATTTTCACCGTAATTCGGATAAAACATATATTTTCAAAAGTGATTTTTGTAAAATTTCAAAATCGTTATTTTTATTATTTATTCTTTATTCGTTTATTTGTAGGACGTGTATTGGCAGCAAATCGATCGTTTTCTCTCTCTCTCTCTCTCTCGCTCTCGGTTGGACTATAAATAATCAAAGGGCGCACAATTTTTGTATTGTCTTTGTTCCGCTCTCAAGATCGCGGCACTAAGCTTGTTGATTACGAATTTTCCACCAAATTTTGAGAAACATTTTTTTAATGCGGATCTGACAGATGCTAATCTTCTCGTCCTTTAAATCACCTAGCCAGGCCATTTTTAATGGAAATATACTAGCGAAAAAAATCAATCATCCAGCTTTATTTTTGCCCATATGTATGTATCAAATATGAATTTTATACACAGAATAAGTAATTTATCGAAACATTGGTTTTTTGATCAAATGCCGTGCCAACCAATATTGGAGATATTATACTCGAGTACTATTTTTTATGAAACACAGATCCCCCAGCGCATCGCTTTCCATTTGGGGCGCGGAAAGCGTATTCAAATCAAAAAAAGGCAGCGCCGGCGGCGGGCCGGCCATTCTATTTGGAGGGCGAGAGTGAAGAGAGAGAGAGAGAGAGAGAGAGAGAGAGAGTGGGAGAGCAGCATTCCATCCAGAAAACCCACCCACACAGGCACCACTCAATTTGGTATTCGTGACCTTGGGGCACGAGAAGCGCCTGGGAATGGCACCATTCTTTTGTTGTTTTAAAGGGACCGGCAAGGCACGATCGATTTTTTGGCTATGGATCCCTAATCGATACTGTCTCTCTCTCTCTCTCTCTCTCTCTCTCTCTCTCTCGCTCTCTCTCTCTCCATGAAAAGGCATGCACATTACTACCATATATTTTCGCCCTTCCGATATTTTTTAATGAAACACGCATTTTCCTGAAAGTTTCCTGCTTGCTTTGAAAGTTATTTCACCAGATAATTTTTGCAGAACGAGATATGTCATTTGACGTGATTTCCCAGATTCAGAAACGCCCTATATTGGTGGCACACACTTTTGCGCCGACTGTAATTTTTATGAAACATAGTATTTCGGAAAAATGGCCCGGAATGTTGCGATTATTCGCTTCCTAATTAGAAATTACGTTATTTAAAATTGTGTAGTTAAATATTGGTAGAATTTTCGCCTAGCAGTACCGACCTGGGCCGCACCAAAAGTTAAGGGGTGGTATGCCTTGGAGGTATTTGACAAGGCTCGGATTCCAGAAGGGCGCACCCTATTTGCGATAGAGGGAGAGAAAGAGAGAGAGAGAGAGAGAGTGAGTGAGAGGGAGCGAGAGAGAGAGAGAGAGTGACATTCCCCGGTTAGAGTAATGCGCGCATTCATTGGAAGGCACCACGCCGTACCCCGGGGGCACATCGCCCCCCGCGCCCAGCGCACTCCAACAGATTGCTCAATTAGTCGTTCTCTCTCTCCCTCTCTCTCTCTCTCGCTCTCTCCCTCTCTCTCTCTCTCTCGCTTCCAGAGCGCTACTCGTTCCGCTACTCCTCTTTCCCCCATTTTGTCACGATTCCGCGCCACGCCACAATACTAATGCGACCATATGCCATTCTTCCTGACCACCACCGGATGCAAATTTTGGATTGTTATGCAAATTGTAATTTGGCGCTAAATTTTATAATTTTGACCGGCGTTTTTTCAAACACAATGGCATGAGGCATTGAAGCATTGTATCACTATAAAATCGCGCCTACTAAAATTTTCATGAAACATTTTTTTCTCATTATCACACTTGCATTTTTAGGCTTAGCTTAGGCTTAGCTTAGGCTTAGCTTAGGCTTAGCTTAGGCTTAGCTTAGGCTTAGCTTAGGCTTAGCTTAGGCTTAGCTTAGGCTTAGCTTAGGCTTAGCTTAGGCTTAGCTTAGGTTTAGCTTAGGCTTGGCTTAGCTTAGGCTCAGGCTTGGCTTAGCTTAGGCTCAGGCTTGGCTTAGGCTAAGGCTAAGGCTTAGTGACTCTTTTTAAAAATCCCCAGCGGGCATTTTCATAAGCGACGATCGGCCTTGATCGTCCCTTTCCACCCATCAATCCACCCGGAATATTCCCCGACCACTCTACCCTGGGAAAATGGCCCCCCCAGGGCTCGACTCCCACCAGGCAAACACACTTTTTTTCCACCCACCCTATGGTGCCCCAATTCTAGCCTTTTCCGTTCCTTCTCTATGCTTAATTTTAAAGGGGGCAAGGAGCGGGGCCTCCATCTGACCGTTACGGCATGTAATTCTGGCCCAAACGTCGATTTGGCCGTAAAAAATTCTTTTCTCTCAAATAATGGCGTTTTTCGTAACAAAGCCGATTTGTCGTACTTTTCGGAAATTAATGCTTTCCTTTCTTGAATCGATTTTTGATCTCTTGCCCCCTTAAAGGGGCTGTGACAGGCGTTCAGTCGATTTGGTGAAATAAATCCATAGCCAAGCGCAGACCCGGCTATTTAAAATTATATGTTTCTCGGTGGTTAATGTCAAAATTTTGTTGATTGCTGCAACTTTGAGTTCCTCTTGAGTTGGTAAAAAAATCATCAAGCTCAACGAAGGACGTTCGCTGTTGCGAGGCCGATAGTTCGAAAATTCAATATTTTCAAATTTCGTGCTTTGGCAAATTCGATGTTTTGATTTGTGTCATTCTAGAAATTTGATATCTTGGAAACCCTAGTTTCCATTAATTCCATATTTTTTGTAAAACCCGATATTCTTAAAATTTATCATTTTGGTCAATTTAAATTTTTTTGGTTTCTATATGATATTTTTATCAAGAAAATCCGAAAATCCCATTTTGTGAAAATCCGATTTTTTTTGCTTCTCGCGATTCAAGCGGCCAGAAAACTATCAAAACCTCAATCCTCTCCTGCTCGCCCCTCGCAATCCCTGCCACTCTCCGGGTGATTCATGCTCTCTCCCTCTCTCTCCCTCTCTCTCACTCTCACTCTCTCTCTCACTCCCTCTCTCTCTCTCCCCTCGAAGCACCCAATTTGCATTAGGAAGAAGGCGAGGGTGGAACCTGTACCCATACACCTGCCCTCCCTACCCAATCCATTCCACCCTCTACCATCCCGAACACCCCCCGTGCTCACCTTGCTCTCTTTTGAAAACCGCCTCAGGCGAGCTATCAGCGACTTTTTGAGAATCTCCGATGAATTATAGCCAAATATGACAATAGTCAATATCCTTTTTTTGAGCTTTTCTGCTTGTGTCCGTGCTTTCTTGCCTGATTCTAGTTAGGCATTCCCTTTGCAACCGGCCAATCCCGTTACAAAAAGATGTTTCCGAAAATTGAATGTTTTTAGTAGCCGCCACAAATATAATTTCCGGTTGCATAATGCCTTATGTAAAATTTTCGTTTCAACTTGGCGAATTCGATAGGAATTCAATGGTAAATTGGCACAAAAATTAAATATTATCGTTTGCATCACATTAAATTTCTCACCAAATTCTGGGCTTAACGTTTCAAAGAACGGGTTCATTTGAAAGTTCCCATAACCCCTATTTTTCCTGTCGTTTGATTTTCTTCTATCTTTTCACTTGCCGGTCCCTTTAAAACAGAAACAAGCATGTTTCTATGTTAACTGGATGCCAGGTTCAATTTCCAGCCGATTCAAAACAATTAAATTTCCGTGTTCTTTTGCATTATCGGGGGGGCTGGGGGGGGAGGGGGAGAAGGAGTTTTTGTATAAGGCTAGAAATTTATAATTGGAAATAAATGTTTTCATAGTAAAATAGTTTTCATTGTTATTAAAATAAAAATAGAAAAATCTACAAACTATAAGAAGGTTTTTGAAGCCTTTAAGGCGAAAATGATCTTTTGGTCGAAAAGTCGATGTTTTTGATAGTTTTAATAGGAATTTGCAAAGTTTTTACGTCTAAGCGTAGTAAAACATCATTCAGAAAGACTGGCACCACTTATACTTAAAAATTAGATCCTAGGATCTCCCCCCCCCCCCCGATAACGCAAAGAACCAATTTCAGAGACACCGCATTCAAATCTCTGGTTGGCCACCTGCCACTATAATCTCTGCTGTTTGTCTGTTTCCTTGGCGGTATTGTTCCTCTCTCTGTCCACTTTTTGTCAGTTTGCCAGGGGTAGCAGCAGAAGGGGTAGCGGACGGGGGGCGGCGGTCGCCCAGCTTTTGCGTTGCGCGCCGCGTGAGGATTTGCGATCAGCCGGGGGTGGGCCCGCACGGCAGAGAGAAAGCGAGAGAGAGAGAGAGAGAGAGAGAGAGAGAGAGAGAGAGAAAGGGGCCCACCAGTGCACCGTCACTGATCCTAACACCCCCTCCACCCCCTGCCAAGGGTACCCGGACTGGAATTTCGGGTTTCCCCCCTCCTTTTTGACGTTTTCGCTAACCTTTGATTTGACTACCGTTTGCTTTAACCATTACCTTATTTAACTGTGTATCAACCATCGATTATTTCATGGCGTAATCGATTTGCCGGCTCCGGTCGATTCTAGCCGTTCGTAGTAATGCCCGATTTTTACGATTTTGGTACCTATCAAAAGCTCTCGCCGAGCTGAGGGGATCTGTGCTCCCGTGTTTTCGAAATTCCCGTATTTTTCACTCGATTTCCGGCATTTTTTATTCCAAAGTGACCGGCTTTAAAAACTCAATTTAATCGTCTTCCGCGCCATCCCAGCCGTGTTTGCTCAATTGTCATTCTCTGGCTTCCATTCCATAATTTTACCTGACTCCAAGGCCATAAAAATAGAATTACTCACCGGCTGCTGACTATACCCGCAGCCGATTCCGCCGCCCACCCATTCACACTTTCTGGAATCTCAAAAATTTATGGTTAGCCTCTCTCCCTCGCTCTCGCTCTCTTCCTGTCTCTCTCTCTCTCTCTCTCTCTCTCTCTCTCTATCTCTCTCGCTCTCGCTCTCTCTCTCTCATGAGACGCGCTAAAAACTGGGCATTTAGATAACGGGTTGGGGGGGGGAAGGGTGTAAATGGCCATTGTCAAACAGGACCCATAAAATTTCATGTTATTCCTTTTCTTGACATGGCCGTCGCGATGGCGCCGCCAGCTGATTGGCCCATCAAAAATTTGGCGGGCCGGGAGAAAAATTTGATGTTTCGGAAAATTTTAAAGGAAAGCCGGGGCACACCGCCTTTATTACACGATTGATCCGTTAACTAGAATTTTCGTTTTCGGTATTTTTCCTCAATATCTTCCGTCTTAAAAAATTCATTTCAAAATTGCAATGATTTAGGGTTGCGAAAAGCATTGGACTCGCCTTGCTTTTAGCGTAACTACCATTTACTTTACTTCGTGTTTTCCCCGCCTGGTTTAATTTAAAACGCTGCAAAACTATAATCGTGTTTCTCACGCTATGATTTATCATTTTTCAAAAGAGCGCTGATGATTTTTGTTGATTTGCTTTATGGTGATTTACCTTAGATTTATGGAAACAAAATAGATGATTTTATTCGAAAAAGATTTGTTGCATCACCGAAAATCTATATCTCAAATTTGTGTTAGAAATGCCTCCAAATAACCCGCTGTCCATTCAAATTTAATGTTTCCAAAAAATCTCAAAATTTTCACTTCGGCAACCAATCAATAATGGGAAGTAGAGGATTTTTTTAGCCTGATTTTAAATTTTTTTCGGTGTTGAATGATCCTCGTTTTTCTGAGATTATAACGGTTAATGTTTTTTTCTCTTTGGGTAACGACAATGGGACTATTGACACTTTTAAAGGATTCTTAAAATCGCCGTTCGAGTCTGCGGTTTCCCAAAATTGTTTTTGAAAAATCCGGTTTCAAAAAATCCCTTATTCCAAGGACGTAAAGTCATCATAATGCGCTGTACTTCTGAGTTACTATTTATAAAAGCCGGTTTACAAAACGCATTTTGATAACATCAATATCAATATATTTCTATTGAATTAGGCTACCTAAATAAGTGGTAAATTTCAATGCGCAGATGCTACCGAGCTTCGAATTATGAAATATAATTTTCCAGGATCTTGGCGAAATTTGAAACATTTTTTGAACAATATCCTCGCTTGGCCGGTTATAATGTCCAGTTACTACTGTATTATAAATGATTTCTTATAAATTTTTTGATTTGATTTCAGAGTTAATATTGCATAAACTTTAACTATGCTATAATAATGGCGATTTTTCAACTAATAACAAAACGCCAATTAGATGAAATCGTATTTTTCCGTATGTTAAAGGGGCTCCGAAATCTGGTCCACGGCCCCCTGCTGTGATTTCTGGCAAATAGCCAGATGCGGCCGCAACGCGACCGCGCCGCATGGTCTTTTGCCCCTGTTTGGACGCGAAAACGCTAGAATTTAAAAATTCTGATGCTATTTTTGGAATCTTCATCAAATTTTGATCATTCTAGACTTTTAATTTATGAAAATTGACCAGAGAATCGCCGAGATCGAGAGATTGGGTGCCTTACAAGGCATTACGACAGGTAATCGCCGCGCACTCATAATGTCGTTTTCACCCCAAAAAGAATTCGGATTTTCTCAAATATTTTACGTTTTTTCGCAATGAAATCACTTTTCTGGCACTTCTCGGCAGTGTCCCTTGCGTTTTTTGACCAGTAGGTTCAATCCACGCACGCACGAATTTTGACTTCTGAGCCCCTTTAACTCGAGATGCAACATACTTTTTTTATGAAAATACCCACGCGGATACGGTATTTTAATGGCTTCCCAACTTTCGAGATGATTTTCCTTTCGATTCCTCTATCTGTTTGCCCGTCGAATTTACCCCCGCCTCCTTAGGGCCCAATTAGGGCCCGGCCGAAAGCAATACGGGCGTGAAACTTCCGCCAGTTTTTCGTGTGGATTTTTGATGATTCGCGTTTTCCTTCTATCGATTGCACAATCAATGGTTATAGGTTTTTGTCAGCGAGAAATTAACCCACTCGACATTCTTTCAAATTGATAAGTTTTAGAAACCTACATTTTTTAGTACCTGAATTTTTCAGGAACGCTTCTGGCCATATTATTTTTATTTGATTTAATTTAATTTAGCTTTATTGTTTATATTTATTATTTAACTTTACCTAATAATAATCTATAAGTCTGAATAAGATTCATCCGATTTATCCGTCCAAGAATTGAGTCTGAGTGTGTGTTTCAATGTTTTTCGTATTTTCTGAATTTCTGTAGCACATATTTCGGACAAAATAAGCACTGGCAATTTTGTAAAAGATTGGTGGCAATACGTTGAATATCTTTATATTTTTTGAGCTGTTAAGATATGGTTTGCAGACTTGAAAGGTTTCAAGGCGGTAAGCGTGCCACCTTCAGATTCTGGCGAATTTTGTGACCTGAAAGCAGGTGACAGGAACGGCGGGCCAAAAAACCGGGTCCCGCCACGCTCTCTCTCTCTCTCTCTCTCTCTCTCTCTCTCTCTCTCTTTCTCTCTCTCTCTCGCTCTGTCTCTCTCTCTCGCCTCTAATTACCCCCAACTAGATACCCGCTTACTGACACACAATCTATGGGGGTTAAGGGAGCGTCATTTCCGGTATGACAGCGAAACTACAAACTACAGTCGGTTGGCCTAACGGTTCTCTTGTATTATCGGGGGGGCAGGTTTTTAAGAGTCCAATTTTTCGAAATATAAAAAGAGGAAGCGTTACAATATTTTTTTATTATTCCTAAACGCAAAAACATTACAAAAATTTTATTAAAAAAGACGTAAATATTGATTTTTCGACCAAAATTTCGAAAAACTTCGAAATTTGCGCATTTTTTTTACTTTTTTTTTAATTTAAAAAGGCCGCAATTTTTCTGACTACAAAAATAGATTTTCTAATAATTTATTAGAGATTTTAGAATTGGAAGAAATTTATTTGCTGTCATAATTTCGAAAGTTCATAATGGCGAAATTTCAGGATGTTGACATTTTTTGTATAGGATGCGAGAGGTTTTCTGGGAAAATTAGTGTACGAAAATTTCGAAATTCCTAACTTGACATTCTGAAATTTCGATATTATGAATTTCGACATTAAATTTTTCGGCATTTTGAAACAAAACCCGAAAAAAATTAGCCCCCCCCCCCGCAAATGCACAAGGCGCTTAACAAAAAAGTATACAAGCTATGTAAACACGCGTTTCTGGCGCCAATCATTTCGCGACCCGGCTGCCCGATTTTCCCATGCGGTCTCACCATCCGCCCTACGGGGGCGAGACGACCCCTTTTTTGTGAGGCTCTGTGTGTGTGTTGGATTTACGGTTAGGGTTGGAAGGGGAGGGAGGGAGGGCAGAAGGGTGTACAAAGGAATCGCGCGGAATCACGGGTTCTCTGTGGATTTTGTCACACGTTTTTGGTACATTTTGAGGGATGTGCTTCGTGAAACACTGAAAACGACTTGTTTTTATCGTGATATCTCCGATCCTATCTCTCTCTCTCTCTCTCTCTCTCTCTCTCTCTCTCTCTCTCTAGTTTTCTTTTTATATCTATCGCTCACTCGCTCTGTCTCCCTCACGCTCGCTCTTTCTTTCACTCTCTATCTCACGCTCTCTCTCTCGCTCTCTCTCTTTTTCTCTCTCTCTCACTCTCTCGCTCGCTCCACCCCGAATTTTTGGAATATTTGCGGAGCGTCAGCTTTTGAATGGAATATTTTTTGTATCGCACCAAAATCAGCGAGAAAGAGAGAGAGAGAGAGAGAGAGAGAGAGAGAGAGCGCGCACGAGACAGACAGCCCTTTTTGAATCGTGTTGAATGGATCATCCGCTTCACACATCGCCTCCTTTCCCTCCGCCCCTTTTTGTGCCACTACACACCCCGGTTTTTGCGCGTCCACGTCCGGTTGAATCCACGAAAAACTCTCTTTTTCATTTTTTATGTTAATAAGCAGTAAAATTCAGACTTTCTATTGGTGTTTTTATCTTGTTGCTTAAGATCTTTTTTTAATTGGATTCAAAACGCTTGAAACCCCGGACTGTTGTATCAAAAATTTCTGCAATCATTAAATTTTATGAAACATTTTTTTTTGCAATCCAAAATGGATTTTTCATATCCGTTTTTTCTGGTATTTCGATGCTTCATTAATGGAACTACAAAAATTTCATTGGATATTTCCTTAATTGCTGGTTTAACTGATCGAGGCCAAATTTTTATGCACCATTATATATGAAACTTATTTTTTTTAATCGGTAGTCTCAAGTACTTATTATACGAGTGTTTTTGTTGGCGTAGCTCAGACTTTTGTGAAACACTTTTTCCGACCAAAAAGTTTAATTGAGTGAACTTTGAATTTTTCTGATTTTCCGCAATTTTCCGCCTCGTACATGAGCGTAGTGTAACGGAACGGAGGCTCTAAATATTACGGGCTTTCTTGTGCGCCCGCCGCGACATATGCACTCCCCATCCCGTGTAATATGACCATCAAATTGGCTTGCGTATGATTGCCAGATTTCGGCCTATTTTTATATATTTTTTTAATAGTTTCAATTCTGGCCGGCAGAGCATTAATTAGCCGTCAAATTTATCGACATTCCCAAAGCCGTCAACTTGGAATTTTAACAAAAAATTAAATTCGAAACATTCAATTAATTCTTTTAAAATTTGACTTGAATTGTGGCTTAGAAAGAGTTTTCTGCAAGATTACGGCTAAACATTAGTGTTGTACACCAGAACATCATTTAGCTAGATTTAAAAACATTCAATTTTTTGGAAGTCCCATTTTATACTTTTTACACGCGACAGGGATTGCGATTAATAGTGAATGAGATGATGGAGTCCCAAAAAAATGTAACACATATTTCTCAAAATTAAAAAAAAGTTTTCGAGATTTCGTCGTCTTAAGAGGGTAGGTTAGCAGAGATTGTTTGAGGAAATGGAAGGACCCCGAGAGGAGGGCAGGCTAGCAGAGATTGTTTGAGGAAATGGACGGACCCCGAGAGGAGGGCAGGCTAGCAGAGATTGGAGGAGGAAATGGACGGACCCCGAGAGGAGGGCAGGCTAGCAGAGATTGGAGGAGGAAATGGACGGACCCCGAGAGGAGGGCAGGCTAGCAGAGATTGTTTGAGGAAATGGACGGACCCCGAGAGGAGGGCAGGCTAGCAGAGATTCTTTGCCGACTGTCAGTTTGTAGGCCGGCCAACTGTCATTAGTGCAATTCGTAGCCTAACCGCAAGATCCCCCACTCATGTCTCATAGCATTGAGATGAGCGACAGGTGTCCGTTACACGCCTCTAGACACCCTTTCCCCCATCTGAACAGTGATAAAAAGGCTCTGCCGTCATCTCCCCCGTCGCATCGCGTACTAAAAAATCTAAAAAGCCGTGGCCCGAAAATTTACGACCCGTCAACCCGACTGCCGCCGCTACACCCATAAATCCTCAATCTTGGCGTTGTCGAGCGATTTATCGATTTTTTTGGGGAGCAAATTAGGTTCAATTGGTTAAGTGGCTACGAGTTTGCGCATTAATAGCTTTAGTTTTAACCTAGAATTAAGCCCGATCGCTAAATTCCTCCGACTGCGATCCAGCTGAAAAGCTGAAACACGAAACATTCTGTAGCGACCAATAAAAAAATAAGAGGCGGTTCTTCGGCTATGTTTTGATTTTTCACCACTAAAAATTAATTTTAACTTCTGTGCGGCCATGTAGTTTGAAAAATAATCAATTTTCAAAATAGCTGCCCCTGTTTTTCCATTAATTTAGAAATTTTCTATTTTAGATTATCGATCCTCCGGTTTTCATGTTTTTTTCTGGAATTTAGATCTATTACAGATAAATTTTTCGGATTTGTGTTGGTTGAATCTTTACATAAATATGCAAAAAATTCCATAAAGCTGCAATCTACGCTTTGTAAATAAATTATTTTTCGAAGTCGAAATTGGAATCTTTATCGAATAATCAAAGACGTTTTACGTGGAAAATCGCATGTTTCGGAAAATGTCCGATAGATTTGCGTTGCTGTTGTATTTTACTGGGGAAAATCTGAATTTCCATAACGCGGCACATGCCAGCCCAAATTCTCCATATTTTAGCAACGCAATGCAATATTTTTAATAAATGGCGTAACCATTGAAGCTCTGTAAAATCTTAACCCCCCCTCCGCTAACGAATCAGCACCCTGTTGATTTTTATATGTTTCTCACTTCCCGATGGGCCATTGGGAGTCGTTGCTGAGGCACTTGGGGGGGCAGTTCGGACTTTGACTACCAGACGCTCCAAATGCCGTTTTTTAAACTCGAAGCCTCTGGAAAAGCTAAGCCAAGCCTAGGCTTAGCTTCATACAAATGAAGTCTCAGCTTAGCATGAGCCAAGCACCAAGCTTAGCTCTAAGCTTAGAGCTAAATGACCCCCATTTTGACCTCCTAGGGCAATTTAAAGCTCAAGTTAAGCTTAGCTTGAGCTTAAGCTTAAGCCTAAGCCTAAGCCAAGCTCAGGTAAAGCTAAGTTAAGCCCAGACTTGAGCTGAGAAATTAAGTAGCTTAAGCGGAGCGTCTCGTAACCCCTTACCATCAATTTCGGACTGCTCCCCCCTAACTGCATTAGCACCTGGGGGAGGGGGTTTCGGGGACAGCTGCGCACCCCCTGCTAATGAACCAGTACCCTTTAACCGTTTTCATGCCTTAATTAAGGTTTTCGAAACCTTGGTTTCATTGTAACAACTCGCCGATTATTTCGATGTTTCAGTTTTGAAAAATCCTCAGATTAATCGTCGCATAGCATTATAGTAGCCATTTTTTGCAGATATCTGCGGCGCTGAACTTCGAAGATTTGTGCTGTTAATCGTCGGGTGCGCCGTGCAGAGTAGCCGACGGAAACTTTTCATCCACCGTATCCAGAAACTCGACCCACGCGTTCAGCAGGGGCTCGCCAGACAGATCGCTAAGGTAAGCTTCACTAAATCATATTACATTTTTATTCGATTTTAAAGGTTTTTCGTAGCTAATTAAAAATTTAGTTTATTTTTTAAATGGCCTAAAAAAGTTAAAACAAATCCATTTTTCGTTAATTTAGGCGACTTTGGCTCTTTTCCATTATCGGGGGTCCTACAAGCCCAGGAGTAGCACGCGTAAAATTTCAACGAAAAACTATCTAAAAAATAAAATCCTGAAATTATGACCTTACGCGTTTTTTTACCAAAAAAGAGCTCGTGAAACTAAAATTTTTAAACTTAACATCATGTTAATTTTAAAAATCTTCGCAAACGACGACTATACTATGGCTTAGATTTTTCAAATCTTAATTTTAATTCATAGATTTTTTGAAGTTAATTGAACTCTTAGAATAAAGCCAAAAATCAGAAAGGGAAAGCTAATTCGTATTTTTCCGCGTCGTAAATTAGTAATTTGACAAGTTTTTGCTTGCTGAAAATTAGAGAAATTATTTAAAAAATTTTGAACTATCGAGATTTTAACGTTTCATATTTTTTAAACATTTTTGCCCGAAAAGTTAAAAACTTTCGAGAATCTGTATAAGTTTTTATGGGGGTTTTTACGAAAAACTGTATAAAATTCTATAAAAATGGTATATCCTTGGTTAAAGGAAAAAATGGGGGAAAATGCCCTCTCCCCCCGTTAGCACATAAGAACCAAAAAAATCGAATTTCAGCTAACCGCCAGCTCCTCACAATCGTGCCAATTGGTGTGCCCCCGAGCCTGGGAGGTTCGCCCCGAGATTACGGTAGATTCGGGCGACTACGAAGTACACCAAAAAGACGACGCCACGCCCCCTTCCCCACCGGCTACCGTAGTACCCCTTCTATTAGTGCTTGTGGAGAGGCTGGCCCTCGAAAGAGACCATTTGGCTGCCGCCCTCCTCGACATGGCCCACGAACATGTAAGCTATTTTTGTAAAATAGCTGATGATTTTGTAAGGTATTTTTAAGGTAGCGAGCGTCTCTTTTAGTACGCTTTCTGACCGGCAATCTATCCATGTAAAAATTTATTTTTAAGAGGATCTTGAAGGTTGGTATTTTTGACGAGGGCATTCTGAGGGGTTCCGCAACTTTTGAAACCGGATTCGGATACAGCGAAAAATTCTGCACAAGATGTGCTATCTGACGTACCGAATTTCAACTTCGACCATATGAGCGTTGCAGTAAGAGTTTTTGTTAGCAGCTTCCCGGCTTTTCGCAACTCGCAAAAAAATTCGGAACTCCGCTGGGGCTCGGGGGGACTTTAATGTTTCACTGAACAAAGAATCGGGATTTGTTTTTCGATTGTTATTACAGAAACCACACTTTACATTACCCTCATCCCCCTCGGGGTACGATCATTGCTTCTAAAATCATTACTTCTAAAAGTCACTACTTCTAAAAACGTTACTTCTAAAATTTGGTATGCCGGATTACCAGTTTTTCGGCATATTTATGCCCAAAAATACGCTTAGAATTTTAGAAGTAACGACTTTTAGAAGTAATGATTTTAGAAGTAATGACTTTTAGAAGTAATGATTTTGGAAGTAATGATTTTAGAAGTAATGATTTTAGAAGTAATGATGGGTAGCCTAATCTTGAAAATTTGATAGATGCGCTTTTACAAAAAATGCGTGTTCCAGGAATCCGATGAGGGCAGCAGCACCACCGGCACCAATTCCCTAAATGGTGACCTGCCGCAAAGGAAGCCGAACGGTTACGGTAGGTATTTTAGTTGTTTAGCTGTTCGGGGGGGGGGGGGCATTTGAAACTAGTCGTGCGATTTTCAGACCGCCGCTCGCCCTCGCCTACGATCCTTGACCGGCATACCAACGTTGAGCTGGCCTCGATTAAGGCCGAGCTACGGAGACTACGTAATGACGCGTAAGTGATTATAAACTTTTGAGCACGATATGGTTGCATAAAAATGTGATCAAAAAGGTTTTTTTTTTATTTCAGACAATCAAGAAAATTTTCGAAAAATTCTGTTTCATGCAAAATCAAATATAAAAGGTTTTAATTATTGGGAATTCAGCTTCTAAAAGATATTTGTAGCACATCGCCTCGGTACCAAACGTAATAAAATCAAATATAAATCGAAATTCTTTGATTCTCTCTCACTCTCTCTCTTTCTCTCCTCTCTCTCGTTCTCGCACTCTCACTCGCTCACTCGCTTTCTCTCTCTCTCTCTCTCTCTCTCTCTCTCTCTCTCTCTCTCGCCCTGTCCTACGCTCTCTCTCTCGCTCTCTCACTCACTCTCACTCGCTCACTCGCTTTCTCTCTCTCTCTCTCTCTCTCTCTTTCTCTCTCTCGCCCTGTCCTACTCTCTCTCTCTCTCTCTCTCACCCACTCTACTGGTTAGAGATGACCCGATAGATAAGATGAAGGCCATTTTTGCGGTGGGAGTCTATTGTTCCGCTAATCAACGTCTTCATCATTATTAACTCTAGCTATACTTAAAATTCTTGTATTCCATTATATATGCTAATTTTATCCTATTAAGTCGAGCTAAATGAATAGGTAATAAATGTTCACCTGAAAAATTTTCGAAGTGTTGGCATTTTTGAAAAAAAATCTGTTACATGTTTCTTGAAGCTGAATTTTGCTACTATGAAAGTAGTAGTGAGCGGGAGTCTTTCGCATCCGAAATAGACAAAATATAGTTAAAAAAATAAAACAAAAATATTTTTAAAGATTGTAATAAAAATCGATTGGATCATTTTTAGTAAAAATTTGATAAAAACCAATAAGCGTCAAATTTAAATTCAAAAGAAGGATTACCTAACTTAAATTACAATTAATTAAGGAATTTTTTACAAGTTTTTCAGCGAGGAGAAAGACGAAGAGGTGCACCTGCTCCAGGACGAGCTGCAATTAAAGGAGAAAGAGGTGCGGATGTCGTAAATTTACATTTTGGTTTAAGTGAGGCTATTTTGGGTTAATGTTTGCGGATTTAAACGATTTTTGCAAAGCCATAATTCGTATTTATTAAATTTAAAAGTCTTAAAAAATTTAATATAATATTAGAGCTAAAATGCGCGAGTAATTTATAACGATAATGTTTGTTTTTTGGCAAAAGTTGCAACGTTTTATCGGTAAATTTCTTGCTAGAGTTCAAGTTAAAAATTCGAAAATTCGAAATCTAAAATTCTACGTAAGATTTCCCATGATTTTTATGAGTCACGCAACGCAGCTGAATAACTGGATCCATAAATTTTTTAATTTTAGCAAAATTTGAAACATTAAATTTTTTGAGTTTTTGAATTTTTAATTTAACTTACGCTTGGACCCCTCAAATTCAACTGAATTGATTTAAATAGCAAAACATCTATTTTTTCTAGATCCTGAAGCTGAACAACGAGCGGCTCGAGCTCATCCAGGACGCCAGGGATGCGCGAAACCTCCGCGACGAGCTGGAGTTTTTGAACCAAAAGGTATGGGGAAACCTAAAATTTAAGTTCATTAAAGGAGGAAGCCTGGAATTAAACTTATTACTTATTATTATATTCTGTAATTAACTTCCTTAAAATAAAAACTAATCGCAAAACACGTTTTATTGTCGAAACATCTAAACGTGAAAATTTACATCTTGGTGAAACATCCTTTTGCGATAAAGTTAATAATTTTATCATTCTTCATTGTTACGATACAGTACCCTTAATTAGCAACGAGGAAAGTATAAGCAAAAGATACCACAAATTGAGGCTCAAAAACAAAAAAAAAAAGATGTTTCATGCTCAGAACCCTAGAAATCGGAGAGGTTGTCCTCATTCCACACAACGGACATTTCGGATACCTCTTAAAGGGCTGCCGACGGCATGTGTCGATCCCCCCCTCATCAACAAATTGGCAAGTAGTAACCAACAGGGGAGAGAGCGCGCCCAGGGAAGAGGCGCAGAGACATTTTCTTTCCAGCGCGTAACCGATTGACTATGCCGTCGGCATCCCTTTAACTGTATCATCCTTTTCTGATATTAAAGGGGCTCGTAAATTTGGTCCACCCCCCAGCGTTGATTCTTGGCACATAGCCAGATGGGACCGCAACGCGACCGGTCGCATGGCCTTTTTCCCCTGTTTAGACGTGAAAACGCTTGAATTTAAAAATTCCGACGTAATTTCTAGGATCTCACCAAATTTTGAGCATTCATGGGTTTTTAATTATTAAAAAATTGCTCAGAGAATCGCCCGAGATCGTGAGATTGGGTGAGAGGTGAGACTGCCCACTCCAAAATCCGTTTTCATCCCGAATACATTTCGGTTTTTGCAAAATATTTTGTGTTTTTGGCAATGAAGTCAATTTTCTGGTGCTTCTCGGCAGGTTCAATCCCCCACGCACGAATTTTGACTTCCGTGCCCTTTTAATGCGCCAAAAACACCGCTTTTTACACATTAGAAGGTCGGGCGTGCGCGTTGTGTGTAGCGGCGTGGAAAAATGTATACGAGAGACTGGCCAGAAAAGTTATACCCCTCCCCTTACGTGTACTTTACAAAAAGACGTTTCACCTCGAGCCGCCTAAAAATCGCGTCAGCTGTCATATAATTGGCGCATGGCTACGATTGATGTATCTTCTTTCAGGTCACAAAAGTCGACAAATTGGAGCAGGACAACGCGAAACTGCGCGAAAAACTGAACGAGCTGGATTATTATAAGAGCCGAGTGCAGGTGGGGTATACATATCGACAATTTTTGTCTTTAATATCTCTGATAAAAAAATTTGGTCATCAACCGACTATGAAACATTGAATTTTTAAATTTTGGGTTTGGTGAATTCATCGCTAAAATTCGCTTGAAAATTCGCGTCAAATTTCCATTAAAAAGGAAAGCCTTAAATTCTAGTAAAACAAGTCATCTTCAATTAAATTAATGAAAAGCACAAAAGGATATCAATAATTCACGATCATTTTATATATTTAGGAGGATTTAAGTCTACATGATTAAGCCGGTTAGTATCTATTTTTAATACACTACCTATAATTAGTCATTTTCTATTGATTGATCGACTAAAATTGCAATTTTAGGATCTGAAAAAGGAATGCGAGGACCTCGAGGAATCGTCCCGGATTCTGGAGTGCAAGATGGACGAATTTCGGATAAAGGTTTGTTTGTTTGGTGTTTCAGCTAGCATTGGAGCACAAGGTTTGGCCAATTTGTAATTTCAAGCGGCATTGTGTTCGAGAATTCTGAAAATTCTGAAAATTCTGAAAATTCTGACAGAACATTAACGTTGCACCACCAACATTATCGAATCTTTCGTCCTAATTTTCGGGCTTAATTTGAAGCGCTGATAGTTTGCAACAACCTCCAAATTTAACTCTCTAGGCCATGCACCTCGCAAAAATCCATGTTTCAGCAATTTTCCAAGTTTTCCAATTTTTTGTGTTTAGTATTGTACGGTCTTAATTTCGAGGAAACGAGCCGGTGATTTGGATTAAAAAATTAAAACGCGCTATGAGCTAATTTCAGGATCTAAATTTAAATAATTTCATTTACAGGGTTAGATCGGCTTGGACGTAAATTTAAAATTACAATAATTAAACAGAAAATGACCAAAAGCAATGATTACAAATTAGAAAATTGAGAAGTTTCAAAATTTAACGAATTCATAAATTGAAATCCTAAATTAAATTCTATAATGGTTATAGGAAAATCAATACGGGACTTTCAGTTAAATTGAAATTTATATTAATTAAGCAGCAAATGCCGAAATAAATAACTATAACTTTGGATCGATTCAAATTTTAAGGAAGTTAACTCCAAGAGTCAATAAAATTTCGGATTTAAAGGGTTTAATTTACACTTTAAATTTGATGCCAAATTTGCAGGGCAAATCGATGAACGAGGCGGAAATGAGGCTGGCCGATCAGCAGGATTCGATGAAAGAATTGCACACCGAGATCGCGGCGAAAAATTCGAAAATCGAGAAAATGCTCGGGGATCAGACGAGGATGGAGAAGGAATTGGCGGATGCGCTGGCCAGGGTGGCACAACTTGAAAAGTACGTATTTGGCCTGTTTTTGACAGTTTTTGGCTACTGGTTTGTTAGCGGGGGGTAAATACTTTTATATATTTTTATAAAAACAGCAAGCGAAAACTCGATGTTTCGAAAAAATCACATCATGGTTTCTGGACTGTCTGAATAATTGTTTTGAACCCTTCTGATTTTCCTAGAATTCGAGCAATACTACCGTAATATCGAGTATTTTATAGTAATTTTAATAAAATTCAACTATTTTTCAAGTTTAAAAATTAAAACAAAAGTGAGGCATCTTGACCGCGTTACTCAAAATGAAATTCTCTATCGAATCCACTTTCTTTTGAAATGATTTGCGTATGACCCAAAAAAACCCTCTTTATTCCTTGAGATTGAATTCTAACATTTGACGACCAGGGAATTGAAATTATATGTTTCGATCCACCTGGATAGCCCTGCTTTTCAGAAACATTTAATTTTTTTTGGGCACGGTGGTGTATTTATTTCTTAGATTTTGACAGATAAAAATATTTTATAATTAATTTATTCACTTTTTAGAGATAATATCAGTGTTGATGGCTCACCCCGACTGATGCCCGGCTCGTTGGCCGACCAGATGGAAGAGAGCAGCCGGAATGAAGTATGTTTTTATCGGTGGCGTGACAGCTAATAAGCTTTCTTGCCAGCCGGTTTAATCCAATACACATGTTTCATAAATTTCGAAAGTCAAGAATCAATATCAAAAGCTTTAATTTATGTAGTTCAATGGAGTTTTTCCTGAAAATTACGATTAATCCAATCTTGAATTCTTTAAATGCTAAAGGCTTTTCACTGGCTTTTTGTGATGCAACACTGGCTAAATTCTAACGCTATCAGATTTCCGCAAAAAAATATTTTAAAAGAATGACTTTAGGGCTAAACACGCGTTTCGTTTTTTGTAAGAGTGAGTAATCTAATTTTATAGATCCAAAATTTCACCGAATTTTAATAGGGCATTTTGTGACGTAAAACATGCAAAAAAAGAAAATTTTTGAAAGAAAATGTTTCCTGATTTGGTGAAATTCTTAGCAGGTCATTTGTAATAATACACAAAGCGGAGGAAACAAAACTAAAAAAGTTAAACTAAAGCGCAGAGTGAAAATAGCTGAAACCGAAAAAGTATTTAAAAATAGGCTAACAATGTAATTAGATACATTTATTTAGCTTAATTAAATCGGCTTTGAAAAGCGACTGTAAGAACAAAATTGAAAAGAAGTACTACAATATTGCTCAGCAACTTTACAGGAAACATTCTCAAAACATACATTTTTTTTCAATTTAGGTGGCGCAGCTGAGGCTTCAGAACCAGAAATACCGGCAGCAAATCGAAAGCCTCGAGGAGCAGAGCCGCGAAAATAGGTTTGTTAAAACGATTATAAAGATGAGTATTTAAAATTATAGAATCATTTTTACTAATTTTTATACGTTGCTATGCGTTTAAAAATAAGAATTTAAACTTTAAAATCAACCAAATCAAATTGGCTCATTTTTTGAAAAATTGTTTCATAAAAACCACACGGTTTCGAAAAAAATTTACGCTTATTAGTATTAGTATAGATGATAAAGTATTAGTCCTATTAGCATAGATGTGGCGAATTGGGGTTAACCAGGAATTTATTGAAATTGTTAGTTGTTGTATTTGCTTATTTAAGTAATTAAACCAATTTTTGGCTTTACTAATATTTTATTATGTTAATTAAATTAATCTTTGATCAAATTCGATTCCAATATATATTTTTAGCCTCTCGGTGTCCAACGTGGAGACGGAGTCCCGTCTCGAGGAGTGCGAGAAGCTACTCGCCGATCAAAGGGAGGAGAATGACAGGCTGAATCGGCAGATCGGCCAGCTCGAGCTGCACCTCGAGCTGGCAAACTCGGAAAAGTTGCAGGTGAAAAATTTTTGAAATTTTGATGTTTCATAAAATTGACTGGGCGAAGGTTGAAGCAACACGTTATTCGTTGTTTCTTTTTCCCAAACCGATTGAATTAGATCATCAATTTAAAAATAAAGTAAAATTTCTTTAGCTTTTTCTTTGGGATCGAATTGCAAATTTCAAACAATCGTATAAATTGAACATTAAATAAGGCTTGTTTTTATTTTAAACCGTTTTTACTATTGCGAGCTTTGCCATTTTTATTAAATAGCCGGTAAAATATCGATTTTTAGACCAAATTTTCCTTTTAAATGGCGAATCATTTTTCGATATTTTTCACTGGAAATAAAATTGAATTTTACTAAAAACCCCTTAAAACAACGTATTTCTTTACTAGGCATTGTTGTACTAGTCGATAAAATTGTTTCCATTCTCACTATCGAAAATGTGAAGATAGAAAATTAAAATGTTTCGTCTAATCGACTTGTTTTTGAAGTCACCGGATAAATAATAGTTCTTGACTTTCTGTGGTTAAGAAGTTTATCATATTTTAGCATTCATTCAATATTTTTTTCCAGCAACTCTTACATATTTTTTCCAGGCTTCCGACCGGAGCGAAGCGCTACGAATCGAGCGTGACGAAGTGGAGACGACGCTTCGAGAAGTTCGCCGAAATTTCGCCACGCTCCAGCATGACGTCGAGAAGAAGCAGGTCGACACCGAGAATGCCGTAGGTTTTCTAAATTAATTCAAATTGTTAAAATGAGATTAATTTAAACTAATTTTAAATTATAAATATAATAATATTATAATAATTCATCTTGAAAATAACGAGTTTCAAGTTTTTCGCGAAGAAACGAAGAGACAGGTTCGTGCAAAATAAAACGATAGGCAATGCAAGACCCAAATTTTCATTTTTTCAGTTTTCAAGTTTCTTGAAATCAATAGAGCAAAGAATTGAGTTAATGGGTTGATACAATTTTTGCTTTTTAACAAAAAAATAATCCTTTTTAATAAAGTTTCATGGTAGACATAAAGGAAAAAAAATGTTTTGTCAAGCTGTGTAGCAGAGAAATGTATTACAAGGATAGTCCTCGCTGGAACGTCCTAAAACGATGCTTATCGTATAAAAATAAATAACATCGAACAGATCTAAAATAAAAATAACAATAAATAGATGGCAAATAAATAAAGATAGAGATAAATAAATATGAAATCTTCAGAACTCGAAACGCCTCGAATCGGAATGCAAAGAGATGTGTCGGCAGCTGGAAGAAATGCGGCTTGAGGTCGTCGAAAAAGAAAGAATAATCGGCCGCGTCCGCGAGGAGCAGGTAATTTTTGTAGTTTTCGAAACACCATAGTTTTCGTGTTTGAATTTTAGCCCGGTTAAAGTGTTTTTAACATCGTAAGGGCTTTTCCATTTTCCAAAAAAAATTTAAATTTTTTGTACATTGAATGTTTCACATAATTTTTACGCTCCGCAAAAATTTCTTGCGTTAATTGAGTCCGATGTACTCTATCAAAAATACCGCGCCGTTAGCAATGCGACTGCATTTGCATTTTCATTGCACGCAAAAATAGTAATTTTGTGCGGAAAACGCCATAAATAACGTTAAAGATTGGAATTAAAATAGCACGGGACCGCTATTAACAAGATAATAAATAAAGAATAACAATATTAAATGATAAGGGAGATAGAAAATCCTGCCGAAAAAAATGTACATGCAATAACATAACTTTAGAAAAGCCAACGCGCGGAAATGGATCGGCTGGAGGACGAGCGGAAGGCGCTGGAGACGACCAACTCGCAGACGGATCGGCAGAAAAGGATAGCAGAGACGGAGAGGAATGCTTTGAAGGTACTGTAGGATTACCATGGCTTCTGAACCTACGGAAATACTTTTCAGTTCATATGTAACATCATAATTAGTAGTTTGAACACTGGTTCCGGTTGCCTGAGAGCCGTTTTTTTGGGGTTCTTTGGCAATATCGGGGGGGAGGGCCTTAGGTTTTTCTAAAAGTCCAGAAATGCCTGATGACTCAATAGTAAGTCTTCTATAATTTTTTTGTCAAATATTCATGATCCACAAACTATAATAAATTTTCTTTCGGAATCTGCCATTTTGGTCGAAACATCGATTTTTATTTGCGTGTTTTAATAAGAATTTCTACAGTTTTTAGACACAAAACAAGGAAAAAAAAGCAATTTAAAAACAGTTTCTATATTTGGATTAGCAAAATTGAATCCGTGGACGAAAGTTAGATCTCCTCCTGCCCTCCCCCCGATATTGACAAAGAAAATCTTATTATTATTTTTAATCTTGTTATCCTACTATATATAAAAAAATAGTGTCTGTGTGTGTGTGTGTGTGCCACTTTGCATGCAACTTCCGTCACCATGTCCGGAGGATATCTCAAGAGGGGAGGGGTTTTAAGGGGCGTATGATACGTCATTAGGATCGAAAGGGCACTGGGATGGCTGCGCGCATGCCAGATTTTGTAAATTATGCTATTTTCGACATTAAATTTAGGTTTTAGTGAAATTTTCGGGCACCCTCTTTGTTAGGAAACAATTTGCATACGCCGGAAGTGGTGGTGGTCTATATTAAGGGGCAGAGGGAGCGTTTTTCATTATTTTTTCATGGCAGCCCGGGCGAATTATGCAAAGTGAAGAATAGCATGGGCTCAAACGGGGCCAGGGTTGAAAAGTCGCGAAGCGGCTTTTCAACCCTGGTTAATCTTAAAAATTCTCAGGAAAAGCACCGTTTCAGGAGAAACTCGAACGGCTCGAGGACGAGGTGGAATCCTCACGCTTCCGGCTGCTCTCCACGGAAGACGCTCGGAAACGGCTCGAATCCACCGAACGGGCCCTGGTCGAGGCGCAGAACAAGTCGGGCGACTTGGAGCAGGAGAATCGAGCTCTTGCTCATCAGGTCGGTGGAATAGGCGTTTTTTTCATTCAGAAAGCATAACACGATAGCTCTATTAAATCCAATCTGCCTATTATCAATTTTCGAACTTTTCTTTTTTTATAAAATGTTTGAAACACATGGTTATTCACGTGTTGTTGATCAACCAGATCGGCGAAATAGCCAATCTTTGTATTGAAAAAAATATAATTTTAAATTCTGTAATTTGAACCATTAACTTCTACTAAAACAGCGTTCGAAAATTGCCGATTTGGAGAAAATCATGGGCGGAATTTTTTGAAACATGATTTCGCCAAGTTGTTTACCAGCATAGCTAGAACAAAGACATCCAAATACCAAAAATACAAACTATAGGAAACAAATGAAAAATAGCCATTTATTACAATTTATAAATATTTTCATAGAAGCACATCGTTGCGGAAATTATTGAGTTTCGAAAATTTTGTTTATTTTGAAAAATTCCTTTTTGACAACATTGATGTTGATTGATTTTTTTATAGTAGTTTGGTTGTCTGGCGGACTGCACATTTGGTTAATTGAATTTTGTCCATATCTAGCGTTTAAAAACATACAATTCAAGCCACTAAAAATTCCTAATACTGTGGAAATAGATGTTGAAACCCATACTGAAATTGAAACACCAAATTTCGGGTTGAGGTAAAAGGCCGGGAACAGGAACTTTCATGGGTTAGTAATGAGCGTTTATGAAAATCATATTAAAGTTTGCTTAGAAAAAATAAAATGAATAAACCGAAAAATCAAAGCGCCGGATTTTCAGCTGGAGCTCGAGTCTCGAAAGGTGCAACAACTTCGCGAAGATCTCGTTGGCGAGAAATCACGAGTTGCCGACCTTATTGGTCGTCTACGCTCTGTCTGCACTGGAATTGCTGTCAATGGGGGGAAAATCGAGGCTGATATCGATGATGCAAAGGTTTGCAAATTTCAGCTTTTCAAAAATTTTTAACAAAATTGTATGTTTCAAATTTTTTGTAAAGAAAGTGGGGGGTTTAGCTCTAATGTACAGGATCTGAAAATTCTATATTGGATCTATTGAATACCAGCCGATTACAGCCGCTTCGCGACTGTAATCGGCTGGACTTCGGGCTACCGTCCATATTCTACACCACCATATTTCATCCCTACCTTACGCTGATGCCTTCATGGCAATACCTACACTGATGGCTTCAGATACCTGCTCTAGCCAACCCCCCCACAAAAACATAACTACCTTCCCGATGGCTTCAGATACCCCCCATAGGCGAAACCCCCTTAAAAAACTACTTTGATACACTCCTGGTGGCTTCAGATACCCCCCATGGCTGAAATCCCCTTCAAAAACTACCTAAATACCTTCCTGGTGGCTTCAGATACCCCCCATGGCTGAAATCCCCTTCAAAAACTACCTAAATACCTTCCTGATGGCTTCAGATACCCCCCATGGCTGAAATCCCCTTCAAAAACTACCTAAATACCTTCCTGATGGCTTCAGATACCCCCCATGGCTGAAATCCCCTTCAAAAACTACCTAAATACCTTCCTGATGGCTTCAGATACCCCCCATGGCTGAAATCCCCTTCAAAAACTACCTAAATACCTTCCTGATGGCTTCAGATACCCCCCATGGCCGAAATCCCCTTCAAAAACTACCTAAATATCTTCCTGATGGCTTCAGATACCCCCCATGGCTGAAATCCCCTTCAAAAACTACTTAGATCCCATCCCGATACTTTAAATAATTTAAATAACGAATTAACATAATTAAAACGTATTAAAAAGTATTAAAGTAACTTAAGAAAGCGATCTGGGCGCGCGAAGGGGCCTGGGAAAGAGGGGCGAAGAGAAAAGGGGCGTGGCCTCCCGGGAGAGGGGCCCCCACTCGTTTTATTAAGGCGCCACTTTCAAAGTTAATTTTAATAATTTAAAAAAAAACTTTTTTATAATTTTTTTATCAGTTTGGGGGTTTCCGACCACGCTCTATCCGAATCCGAAGAGACCTAAGCTCTAGCTCCTTTCCCCTTCGAGTTGAATTCGGCTTCAGACACACACACACACACACAGACAGACGTCTTTACTTTTTTATTATAGTTGATAAATATTGAATTCATTGAATCATGGGTTAACGGTATTAGACCAAATTTTAAAACTTAAATGTTTACATAAAATTTAATTTTTAAATCTTGAAACAAACCGATTTATCGCACTTAAAAATTTATATGTTTCAAAGTTTTCTTGTTCAAAGTTTAAAAACAATCGCTATAATTTTTTCTAGAAAGTATAATTTTTTCAGCTAATTGAATCGATCGACGACGTGATCATGAAAGCGCTGAACGCGGCGCGGCGCGAAGCGGACACGTTGCGTATCCAGCAGCATACGCAGATTGCCGAGTTGGCGGATCTGAGGAGGGACATCGAGAAGCTCAGGTGGGGAAATTTTGAATTAAACTAATTATTTTACATTTACAAAATTCTATGTTTCAAAATTGTTTTAAAAATGCGAAAAACGTGCCCTTGTAATACAGAAATATTTCCGGGAAAAAGGTTTACAATGTATGTTTCAAAAATACTCAAAAATCGTTAGATGGCTGGCGGAATAATACGTTGATAAAGATGTCGGTTTCACCATCGATGTATCACCAACAGCAATATATGAATGTAATTAATTCACCACCGCAATTTACATTGAAAATAACACAAGGGTAACCTAAAAATAAAGAAATATCAAGCACGCAAAAAACCCTGGCATTGTATGCAAATCGCATTTTATAGGAGAGCCGAAAACGCGTCACTCAACGAAAGTGACGACCGCGTTCGGGAATTAAGCAAGGAGAATGCCAACGCCAAGGAACAGGTAGATTTCCCCAAACAATCTCTGCTAGCCTGCCCTCCTCTCGGGGTCCGTCCATTTCCTCAAACAATCTCTGCTAGCCTGCCCTCCTCTCGGGGTCCGTCCATTTCCTCAAACAATCTCTGCTAGCCTGCCCTCCTCTCGGGGTCCGTCCATTTCCTCCTCCAATCTCTGCTAGCCTGCCCTCCTCTCGGGGTCCGTCCATTTCCTCCTCCAATCTCTGCTAGCCTGCCCTCCTCTCGGGGTCCGTCCATTTCCTCCTCCAATCTCTGCTAGCCTGCCCTCCTCTCGGGGTCCGTCCATTTCCTCAAACAATCTCTGCTAGCCTGCCCTCCTCTCGGGGTCCGTTCATTTCCTCAAACAATCTCTGCTAGCCTGCCCTCCTCTCGGGGTCCGTCCATTTCCTCCTCCAATCTCTGCTAGCCTGCCCTCCTCTCGGGGTCCGTTCATTTCCTCAAACAATCTCTGCTAGCCTGCCCTCCTCTCGGGGTCCGTCCATTTCCTCCTCCAATCTCTGCTAGCCTGCCCTCCTCTCGGGGTCCGTCCATTTCCTCAAACAATCTCTGCTAGCCTGCCCTCCTCTCGGGGTCCGTCCATTTCCTCCTCCAATCTCTGCTAGCCTGCCCTCCTCTCGGGGTCCGTCCATTTCCTCCTCCAATCTCTGCTAGCCTGCCCTCCTCTCGGGGTCCGTCCATTTCCTCCTCCAATCTCTGCTAGCCTGCCCTCCTCTCGGGGTCCGTCCATTTCCTCCTCCAATCTCTGCTAGCCTGCCCTCCTCTCGGGGTCCGTCCATTTCCTCCTCCAATCTCTGCTAGCCTGCCCTCCTCTCGGGGTCCGTCCATTTCCTCCTCCAATCTCTGCTAGCCTGCCCTCCTCTCGGGGTCCGTCCATTTCCTCCTCCAATCTCTGCTAGCCTGCCCTCCTCTCGGGGTCCGTCCATTTCCTCCTCCAATCTCTGCTAGCCTGCCCTCCTCTCGGGGTCCGTCCATTTCCTCAAACAATCTCTGCTAGCCTGCCCTCCTCTCGGGGTCCGTCCATTTCCTCCTCCAATCTCTGCTAGCCTGCCCTCCTCTCGGGGTCCGTCCATTTCCTCCTCCAATCTCTGCTAGCCTGCCCTCCTCTCGGGGTCCGTCCATTTCCTCCTCCAATCTCTGCTAGCCTGCCCTCCTCTCGGGGTCCGTTCATTTCCTCCTCCAATCTCTGCTAGCCTGCCCTCCTCTCGGGGTCCGTCCATTTCCTCCTCCAATCTCTGCTAGCCTGCCCTCCTCTCGGGGTCCGTCCATTTCCTCAAACAATCTCTGCTAGCCTGCCCTCCTCTCGGGGTCCGTCCATTTCCTCCTCCAATCTCTGCTAGCCTGCCCTCCTCTCGGGGTCCGTCCATTTCCTCCTCCAATCTCTGCTAGCCTGCCCTCCTCTCGGGGTCCGTCCATTTCCTCCTCCAATCTCTGCTAGCCTGCCCTCCTCTCGGGGTCCGTCCATTTCCTCAAACAATCTCTGCTAGCCTGCCCTCCTCTCGGGGTCCGTCCATTTCCTCCTCCAATCTCTGCTAGCCTGCCCTCCTCTCGGGGTCCGTCCATTTCCTCCTCCAATCTCTGCTAGCCTGCCCTCCTCTCGGGGTCCGTCCATTTCCTCCTCCAATCTCTGCTAGCCTGCCCTCCTCTCGGGGTCCGTCCATTTCCTCCTCCAATCTCTGCTAGCCTGCCCTCCTCTCGGGGTCCGTCCATTTCCTCCTCCAATCTCTGCTAGCCTGCCCTCCTCTCGGGGTCCGTCCATTTCCTCCTCCAATCTCTGCTAGCCTGCCCTCCTCTCGGGGTCCGTCCATTTCCTCAAACAATCTCTGCTAGCCTGCCCTCCTCTCGGGGTCCGTCCATTTCCTCCTCCAATCTCTGCTAGCCTGCCCTCCTCTCGGGGTCCGTCCATTTCCTCCTCCAATCTCTGCTAGCCTGCCCTCCTCTCGGGGTCCGTCCATTTCCTCCTCCAATCTCTGCTAGCCTGCCCTCCTCTCGGGGTCCGTCCATTTCCTCCTCCAATCTCTGCTAGCCTGCCCTCCTCTCGGGGTCCGTCCATTTCCTCCTCCAATCTCTGCTAGCCTGCCCTCCTCTCGGGGTCCGTCCATTTCCTCCTCCAATCTCTGCTAGCCTGCCCTCCTCTCGGGGTCCGTCCATTTCCTCCTCCAATCTCTGCTAGCCTGCCCTCCTCTCGGGGTCCGTCCATTTCCTCCTCCAATCTCTGCTAGCCTGCCCTCCTCTCGGGGTCCGTCCATTTCCTCCTCCAATCTCTGCTAGCCTGCCCTCCTCTCGGGGTCCGTCCATTTCCTCCTCCAATCTCTGCTAGCCTGCCCTCCTCTCGGGGTCCGTCCATTTCCTCCTCCAATCTCTGCTAGCCTGCCCTCCTCTCGGGGTCCGTCCATTTCCTCCTCCAATCTCTGCTAGCCTGCCCTCCTCTCGGGGTCCGTCCATTTCCTCCTCCAATCTCTGCTAGCCTGCCCTCCTCTCGGGGTCCGTCCATTTCCTCCTCCAATCTCTGCTAGCCTGCCCTCCTCTCGGGGTCCGTCCATTTCCTCCTCCAATCTCTGCTAGCCTGCCCTCCTCTCGGGGTCCGTCCATTTCCTCCTCCAATCTCTGCTAGCCTGCCCTCCTCTCGGGGTCCGTCCATTTCCTCCTCCAATCTCTGCTAGCCTGCCCTCCTCTCGGGGTCCGTCCATTTCCTCCTCCAATCTCTGCTAGCCTGCCCTCCTCTCGGGGTCCGTCCATTTCCTCCTCCAATCTCTGCTAGCCTGCCCTCCTCTCGGGGTCCGTCCATTTCCTCCTCCAATCTCTGCTAGCCTGCCCTCCTCTCGGGGTCCGTCCATTTCCTCCTCCAATCTCTGCTAGCCTGCCCTCCTCTCGGGGTCCGTCCATTTCCTCCTCCAATCTCTGCTAGCCTGCCCTCCTCTCGGGGTCCGTCCATTTCCTCCTCCAATCTCTGCTAGCCTGCCCTCCTCTCGGGGTCCGTCCATTTCCTCCTCCAATCTCTGCTAGCCTGCCCTCCTCTCGGGGTCCGTCCATTTCCTCCTCCAATCTCTGCTAGCCTGCCCTCCCTCTCGGGGTCCGTCCATTTCCTCCTCCAATCTCTGCTAGCCTGCCCTCCTCTCGGGGTCCGTCCATTTCCTCAAACAATCTCTGCTAGCCTGCCCTCCTCTCGGGGTCCGTCCATTTCCTCCTCCAATCTCTGCTAGCCTGCCCTCCTCTCGGGGTCCGTTCATTTCCTCAAACAATCTCTGCTAGCCTGCCCTCCTCTCGGGGTCCGTCCATTTCCTCCTCCAATCTCTGCTAGCCTGCCCTCCTCTCGGGGTCCGTCCATTTCCTCAAACAATCTCTGCTAGCCTGCCCTCCTCTCGGGGTCCGTCCATTTCCTCCTCCAATCTCTGCTAGCCTGCCCTCCTCTCGGGGTCCGTCCATTTCCTCCTCCAATCTCTGCTGGCCTGCCCTCCTCTCGGGGTCGGTCCATTTCCTCCTCCAATCTCTGCTAGCCTGCCCTCCTCTCGGGGTCCGTCCATTTCCTCCTCCAATCTCTGCTAGCCTGCCCTCCTCTCGGGGTCCGTCCATTTCCTCAAACAATCTCTGCTAGCCTGCCCTCCTCTCGGGGTCCGTCCATTTCCTCCTCCAATCTCTGCTAGCCTGCCCTCCTCTCGGGGTCCGTCCATTTCCTCCTCCAATCTCTGCTAGCCTGCCCTCCTCTCGGGGTCCGTCCATTTCCTCCTCCAATCTCTGCTAGCCTGCCCTCCTCTCGGGGTCCGTCCATTTCCTCCTCCAATCTCTGCTAGCCTGCCCTCCTCTCGGGGTCCGTCCATTTCCTCCTCCAATCTCTGCTAGCCTGCCCTCCTCTCGGGGTCCGTCCATTTCCTCCTCCAATCTCTGCTAGCCTGCCCTCCTCTCGGGGTCCGTCCATTTCCTCAAACAATCTCTGCTAGCCTGCCCTCCTCTCGGGGTCCGTCCATTTCCCCTCCAATCTCTGCTAGCCTGCCCTCCTCTCGGGGTCCGTCCATTTCCTCCTCCAATCTCTGCTAGCCTGCCCTCCTCTCGGGGTCCGTCCATTTCCTCCTCCAATCTCTGCTAGCCTGCCCTCCTCTCGGGGTCCGTCCATTTCCTCCTCCAATCTCTGCTAGCCTGCCCTCCTCTCGGGGTCCGTCCATTTCCTCCTCCAATCTCTGCTAGCCTGCCCTCCTCTCGGGGTCCGTCCATTTCCTCCTCCAATCTCTGCTAGCCTGCCCTCCTCTCGGGGTCCGTCCATTTCCTCCTCCAATCTCTGCTAGCCTGCCCTCCTCTCGGGGTCCGTCCATTTCCTCCTCCAATCTCTGCTAGCCTGCCCTCCTCTCGGGGTCCGTCCATTTCCTCCTCCAATCTCTGCTAGCCTGCCCTCCTCTCGGGGTCCGTCCATTTCCTCCTCCAATCTCTGCTAGCCTGCCCTCCTCTCGGGGTCCGTCCATTTCCTCAAACAATCTCTGCTAGCCTGCCCTCCTCTCGGGGTCCGTCCATTTCCCCTCAATCTCTGCTAGCCTGCCCTCCTCTCGGGGTCCGTCCATTTCCTCAAACAATCTCTGCTAGCCTGCCCTCCTCTCGGGGTCCGTCCATTTCCTCCTCCAATCTCTGCTAGCCTGCCCTCCTCTCGGGGTCCGTCCATTTCCTCCTCCAATCTCTGCTAGCCTGCCCTCCTCTCGGGGTCCGTCCATTTCCTCAAACAATCTCTGCTAGCCTGCCCTCCTCTCGGGGTCCGTCCATTTCCTCCTCCAATCTCTGCTAGCCTGCCCTCCTCTCGGGGTCCGTCCATTTCCTCAAACAATCTCTGCTAGCCTGCCCTCCTCTCGGGGTCCGTCCATTTCCTCCTCCAATCTCTGCTAGCCTGCCCTCCTCTCGGGGTCCGTCCATTTCCTCCTCCAATCTCTGCTAGCCTGCCCTCCTCTCGGGGTCCGTCCATTTCCTCAAACAATCTCTGCTAGCCTGCCCTCCTCTCGGGGTCCGTCCATTTCCTCCTCCAATCTCTGCTAGCCTGCCCTCCTCTCGGGGTCCGTCCATTTCCTCAAACAATCTCTGCTAGCCTGCCCTCCTCTCGGGGTCCGTCCATTTCCTCCTCCAATCTCTGCTAGCCTGCCCTCCTCTCGGGGTCCGTCCATTTCCTCCTCCAATCTCTGCTAGCCTGCCCTCCTCTCGGGGTCCGTCCATTTCCTCAAACAATCTCTGCTAGCCTGCCCTCCTCTCGGGGTCCGTCCATTTCCTCCTCCAATCTCTGCTAGCCTGCCCTCCTCTCGGGGTCCGTCCATTTCCTCAAACAATCTCTGCTAGCCTGCCCTCCTCTCGGGGTCCGTCCATTTCCTCAAACAATCTCTGCTAGCCTGCCCTCCTCTCGGGGTCCGTCCATTTCCTCCTCCAATCTCTGCTAGCCTGCCCTCCTCTCGGGGTCCGTCCATTTCCTCCTCCAATCTCTGCTAGCCTGCCCTCCTCTCGGGGTCCGTCCATTTCCTCCTCCAATCTCTGCTAGCCTGCCCTCCTCTCGGGGTCCGTCCATTTCCTCCTCCAATCTCTGCTAGCCTGCCCTCCTCTCGGGGTCCGTTCATTTCCTCAAACAATCTCTGCTAGCCTGCCCTCCTCTCGGGGTCCGTCCATTTCCTCCTCCAATCTCTGCTAGCCTGCCCTCCTCTCGGGGTCCGTCCATTTCCTCCTCCAATCTCTGCTAGCCTGCCCTCCTCTCGGGGTCCGTCCATTTCCTCCTCCAATCTCTGCTAGCCTGCCCTCCTCTCGGGGTCCGTCCATTTCCTCCTCCAATCTCTGCTAGCCTGCCCTCCTCTCGGGGTCCGTTCATTTCCTCAAACAATCTCTGCTAGCCTGCCCTCCTCTCGGGGTCCGTCCATTTCCTCAAACAATCTCTGCTAGCCTGCCCTCCTCTCGGGGTCCGTCCATTTCCTCCTCCAATCTCTGCTAGCCTGCCCTCCTCTCGGGGTCCGTTCATTTCCTCCTCCAATCTCTGCTAGCCTGCCCTCCTCTCGGGGTCCGTCCATTTCCTCAAACAATCTCTGCTAGCCTGCCCTCCTCTCGGGGTCCGTCCATTTCCTCCTCCAATCTCTGCTAGCCTGCCCTCCTCTCGGGGTCCGTCCATTTCCTCCTCCAATCTCTGCTAGCCTGCCCTCCTCTCGGGGTCCGTCCATTTCCTCCTCCAATCTCTGCTAGCCTGCCCTCCTCTCGGGGTCCGTCCATTTCCTCCTCCAATCTCTGCTAGCCTGCCCTCCTCTCGGGGTCCGTCCATTTCCTCAAACAATCTCTGCTAGCCTGCCCTCCTCTCGGGGTCCGTCCATTTCCCCTCCAATCTCTGCTAGCCTGCCCTCCTCTCGGGGTCCGTCCATTTCCTCCTCCAATCTCTGCTAGCCTGCCCTCCTCTCGGGGTCCGTCCATTTCCTCCTCCAATCTCTGCTAGCCTGCCCTCCTCTCGGGGTCCGTCCATTTCCTCCTCCAATCTCTGCTAGCCTGCCCTCCTCTCGGGGTCCGTCCATTTCCTCCTCCAATCTCTGCTAGCCTGCCCTCCTCTCGGGGTCCGTCCATTTCCTCAAACAATCTCTGCTAGCCTGCCCTCCTCTCGGGGTCCGTCCATTTCCTCAAACAATCTCTGCTAGCCTGCCCTCCTCTCGGGGTCCGTCCATTTCCTCCTCCAATCTCTGCTAGCCTGCCCTCCTCTCGGGGTCCGTCCATTTCCTCAAACAATCTCTGCTAGCCTGCCCTCCTCTCGGGGTCCGTCCATTTCCTCCTCCAATCTCTGCTAGCCTGCCCTCCTCTCGGGGTCCGTCCATTTCCTCCTCCAATCTCTGCTAGCCTGCCCTCCTCTCGGGGTCCGTCCATTTCCTCCTCCAATCTCTGCTAGCCTGCCCTCCTCTCGGGGTCCGTCCATTTCCTCCTCCAATCTCTGCTAGCCTGCCCTCCTCTCGGGGTCCGTCCATTTCCTCCTCCAATCTCTGCTAGCCTGCCCTCCTCTCGGGGTCCGTCCATTTCCTCAAACAATCTCTGCTAGCCTGCCCTCCTCTCGGGGTCCGTCCATTTCCTCCTCCAATCTCTGCTAGCCTGCCCTCCTCTCGGGGTCCGTCCATTTCCTCAAACAATCTCTGCTAGCCTGCCCTCCTCTCGGGGTCCGTCCATTTCCTCAAACAATCTCTGCTAGCCTGCCCTCCTCTCGGGGTCCGTCCATTTCCTCCTCCAATCTCTGCTAGCCTGCCCTCCTCTCGGGGTCCGTCCATTTCCTCAAACAATCTCTGCTAGCCTGCCCTCCTCTCGGGGTCCGTCCATTTCCTCAAACAATCTCTGCTAGCCTGCCCTCCTCTCGGGGTCCGTCCATTTCCTCAAACAATCTCTGCTAGCCTACCCCTCCATTTTCCAGGTTTTCCAATTGCAAGAGCGTCTCCGCGAGCTTCAAATCGAAATCGCGACCCGTTCTGCCGAGACGGCGTGCGCAAAACGAGAAGCGGAAGAGCTCCGAACGACAAATGTAACGATTTTTTGCTAGTACACGATTAAAAAACCTCTTACTATTTTTTCGCTATGTTTTTAGTCATTTTTTGCCATGTACACTATTTTTGGCCAAATTTTTGGCCCTGAAGCTTCAGATTTTTTGGAACCGGAAACACCAGGTGTCCCCAAGCTCGTGGCCTGCAATTTTTATTGCCCCGTTCCGCAGTCCAACTCGACGACGCTAGTGGGGGGTGTAATTCGGAAAAAACGTACTCCGTGTAGTCCATGCTGAATTTTATGAGCCATTATTTGCAATGGGTGTGGGCTGAAGTTATGACGTTACTATAGCCTCGATTGTTCTCAATTTTTTGATTTTTGGAAACATATGTTTCGAAAAAGTTACACGAGCAAAAATTATTTTCGGTTAATGATGGAAGAGCGGCCACGACTCTAAATATTTTTGTTTGAAACATCAAAATTATTATCAAAAATACGTGTTTCAGTTAGGTTTTCCCGAAAACATCGGCGTATTCCGGATACGAATCTTAAAAGCGGAGCTTAAAAAATCCTTGTTTTTGGGAATTGTGAGCGCTTTGAAAAGTGCCTTTTTCAGGTGAACCTCAACAAACTGCACAACGAGCTGGCCACGTTGCAGGTATCGTTGCGAAACGCGCAGCTTCAGGTGAATTTTTCGAGCGTTGGATTGCAGTAAATAATTAAGTTAATCTTTCATTCACCATTTACTAGCTTCTCAAATTTTTATAACTTTTAAATAGAAGCCTAACTGCTCGAAAAACGGCAAAAATGGCCTGGCTGGTAGCATTAATCGAGTGTTTTGTTGCCGCTGCATAGATTTCTATGAAACTTAATTTTTTTCACGGGCGCCGTTTGAGAAATAGTAAGGTGTTGTAATCAGTTGCTCAGCAAAACGGCGGGGCGTGCGCCTTTCGTATTGCGGCGCGACAAATTCATCGGGCATTAAGAGACAACCAAAACCATAATTTTGCCTTGGCCGCTCCTTTAAATGATGTTTTTTTGTTTCCCTCATTGCCGTCCAGATTGTTTTGCCATCAAATTCCACCGCTCGACCATTAATCGTTTTACCTTTTCGATGCCCCAGACTTCTATGAAACAGATTTTTGCCCAGATTTTTTATGGATTTTTGTACACGTCATGTATGGGTCCGAGATGAATTTTACACATCGCGACGCGTAACGTGCGATTTGCGAACAATATGTCAAAATTCATAATGCCGAAATTTCGATATTTCCAAAAATTCATTATTGTATAGAATTTTCTGGATTTTCCAACAGATTTCTTTATCTAAATTTCGACAGCAACAAAATTTCGCGAGTACGGATGTCGGCATTCCAAATTTAAACAATTTTAAATGAACCCGCAGCGCGCATGTTCCACGAAATTGCGTAATCGAGTACGAGATCTTAATGGCGCCAAGTTACGTGGGTGTTGCGTACCGCGGCGCCGCGCGGCAAAATCAGGAAACCCGGCGCCAATAAAACCATAACATTGCCTTCCCGGTTCCTTCAAAAAGCGATTACTGTACCTTGTTAGAAAACGGGAATTTCAGGAAGAGCTGCTGAAGCAGGACAACGAAGAGCTCCGCACCCAGGTCGATCTGTCGGAGCGCATGAAACGGGAGGCTAAACGTGAAGCGGTGGGTTTTTATTAACGTAATATAGTTACAGTTATATATAAGATCAAAAGCAAAATTTTGCAAAATCTGCAAACAAAAAGAAAAATTTGAAGGTTTCAAATCATGGTGAAGTTCCAAAAATCATGATGTAGACAATTTTTCATCTTTTCTTTTTTGTTACTATGGATACTTGTTCCACTTCTATTTTTTATTTTCCCTACTGCTTTTTTACGTATTTTCCATTAACGGCTTCAAAAAACCCTCTGGCTGATTAGCATAGCAATATTCTCTAATTCTAATTCCGGGTCTAAAAATCTGACTTCTAAAAATTAACGTGTTTCAAATAAATGCTAAGCTTCGAAAAATGAAACTCTTGTAATACATGGTAGAATCCCAAGCTGTTCGCATATTTTCTAAAAACTCTGCTTTGAAAAACCGAAAAAAAGGGTTTAATCGTGAGGGGAAGCTAATTTTTATTTTCTGCCTCGATACCGAGCTGTTAATAATAATTCGGGATTTTTTACAATGCTTTAAGTAGTTTTTAATCCCTAGAAATACTGAAAAAGATAATAGAGAAATTTAAAAATGATAATTTAAAACTTGGAAAAGGTGATCCGGAATCAAAATTTTCGAATTTTTATAGTTTTTTATTTATTATGTTTATGAACCGTGGAAAATTCTGTAAAAACGGCATTGAGGGTTTTTCTCCTAAAATTCAATTTTTGAATTTAGGGCTTTTTATTTTTATGTTTATAAACCGAGGAAAATTCTGTAAAAATCGATAGTGTCATTTTTTTGGTCATAAAATGGGCATTATAAATTTTAAGAGGTTCATCAAAACATTTAGTTCCAATAATGAAAATAGGTGTAATTTCTATCAATGTTCGTATTCCTTGACTTTCTCCAGATCGCGAGTAATTAATATCGTTGGAGTGGGCGAACAGCTGTCCCCCCCCACCTTCATTGCTCCTTTAAATTCAACGCCGGCTGTTCCGTCCATTTCCGGAATAAATTTCGACGTGTCTGCCAGGCAGTCAGCTAGGCCACGCCCCCGTTTTTGGTGCTCTTTTTGGGGCTTTACTACCCCCCGGAAACCGGCCGGCCATCCAAGGAGACGAGTAGTCATTTTACACTTTTCAACACAACTTCTTTTTCTCTGTCTCGAAAATTCATTAAACGGATTTAATAGCATTCTATCGAAAGATCATTTTGTAGAAATTTGAGTTTGTCGAAATTCAAGCTCGCGAAATGTTTTAGCTCAATAATCGGGGCAAAAAAGGCATTGAAATTTCGGGAAATTGATCTTTTGACAAATTTAAATTCCGAAAAAAGAATTTCGATAAAATAGAATTTCGCCAAAATGATATTTCAACAAGATGATTTTGGACAAAATGAGACAGGTTTTGAGTTTCGAAAGAAATTCGAAAGAGTTTTGAAATTCACGAATAAAACATCGAATTCGCTTCCTAAAACCCAAATTTCCCAATAATTTTTGCTGCAACATATTTTTCTAGGAATTCGAATAATCTTATTTGCGAATTTTGAATTTGCATTTTTCAATATTCAAATTTCTAGGACCAAATCGCGGCGCTGCATCAATCCCTTCTATCGGATCACGATCGTCTCCAGTCTCTGCACGATATGCTGAATCATGATTACGAAAGGGCAAAGGCCGATATGGCAGAGGCGAAGAGGAGGGCCAGACAGCAACCAACACACGAAAAGGTAAAAATAAATTTTAATAAAAAGGGTGACGAAAAAAGAGAGGGTAGGCTAGCAGTGACCGTTTGCTGGCAGAAAGTGAGCGAGTGAGATAGAGGGTGAGAACGGGAGAGCGAAATCGAGAGAGAGAGAGAGAGAGAGAGAGAGAGAGAAAGAGAGAGAGGGCGCGAGAGAGACGAGAGCGAGTGAGAGCGAAAGCGAGAGAAAACGTGAGAGAGTGTGAGAGAGCGAGAGAGATAGAGAGAGAAACGTTCCCAGGTTTTTTGATAAAAACCAATATCTAATTTAAGGTAGAAAAATCGATATATTTCTTCCAGATTGGAAATGAACTAAGTTTCGACTTTTTAAGTTTTTCCAACTTTTGGAATCATACGAAAAAATGTTTTGTGTTTGCCTAATTACAACCTCAACGTTCGCAAATATAATTACTGTATTCTCCCGCATACAACATCTAGAAAGTTTTTCAAAATTCCTATTTTTTTACATAACGCATTTTTGTGCGTTTATATATTAATGTTTTTTCCAGTTCGGCCAATCGGTCAACGCGGAGCTGGAGGAGCTGCGTGTCGCCCTGCGGCAAGAGCGAACCGCCCACGATCGTCTACTTCGCCAGACGGCCGAGGGACAGAACGAGAACGGGCAAATGCGGAGGGACATCCATGCTGTTAGGTAGTTTTTATAGGCGTCATTACTGTTAGGCGTCATTCCAGCGCTTGTTTTTCAAAAATTTACAATTTAGTGGCAGGGTTACCGCTATTTAATGATTTTTTTGATGACCGTCTCCCATTAATTACGGATTGACAGTCGTTTCCAGCCAGTTTTTTGAAACATTTTTTAAAATCAAAGGAATACTGGGCTGCTACTACCTACGAAGCATTTGATCACATTCCTTACGTATATATTGCGTAGAACAAATGGTCCGTTCAAAGCTATAATGATTTTATAGATGTTTTTCATGGTTTCCAACACCACAAATTAATTCCTTTTTGTAAAATTGAATTTATACAAAAAATAAATTTTGATTAGACGCTGGGGCGATTCGCAAATTGTGTTGGCTTTGGACAGCATTCTGTTGCCTGTAATTTAAAACATTTTTTAGATAAAAACGACAAAATTTAAAATGATTTGTAAACTGAAAATAAATGTTTCAACGATGGACTCTAATGGAATTAATTTTATCCCTCAATAATTCCTCTACATTTTAATCTATTTTTAAGCTATGCGTGTCTTCATTTTTCGAAATTTTCAAACGTAAAACCGATCTTCATTGTCCACCAGGGTGCAGTTATTCTAACAAGCTTTTTTAAAACATATTTATTTATCTCATTAAAAATAATAAATTTCGAGTTTAGTCCACTTTAATGAATTTATCTATTACAAATGACCCAATAATGATTATGATTTTGTAAATTACAAACATTTTCCAGGAAAGAAAACGAGTGCCTGGCGCGGAATTGCGACGATTTGAACGCCGAGATCTATAAAATGAGGATGGCGGATCAAGCGCAAAAAGCCACGATTAAGGTGGGTTTCTACCAAAAAAATAGACTACTATTGCATTTTTGTATTTTTGTTACATTCCATCAGTTTCATATAATTTTTCACTCCAACTTTTAAATGTCAGTTTTATAATGCTAAGCAGAAATTGCCTAAATTATTTTCCCTACAAAATTCTAATTTTTTGATCTGATGGCAACCACTATTTCTATGAAACATAGTTTTCTTATTCTTAGGAATTTCCAGTGCGATACCTTTCTTGGTAAATCTCTTTTTTGTCAAGATTGCCATACAATTTAATGCTAATTTTACGAAGAATATGAAATCCTTAGTAAAATGGAACTGTTGCGCGGGAAATTAAATTTTTACGAAACACTGTTTTTCCCGAAAAGTGTTACAATTTAGTTTTTCAAATTTTCGTTTTAGAACCTGAACGTCTCGATGGAGTCGTTAAGCCGACAACTCGAAGGGAAGGAAGTGGAGATGGCCAAACTGCGGAATCGCATTGAGGTATGTCGTTTTTAATTTTAAAGAGATGTGTTACGGTTATACTTTTTCATTAAATAAAGTTGTATAATTATGGTTTGATTTATTTTTAATGGACCGATTGACGCGCATCGGCAGAGAAACCGTAGCATAAATAACCGCCTTTCCTGCAACATTAATTTTCAAAAAAATGTGAAACAGCTGGGAACGACCTGGTTCAAGCCACTCTCTAGAAAAATTTTAGCACTTGTTGTATTCTTATTGGAACATTTAATTTAAATAAATATATCAACTATAATAAAAAATTAGGGGTGTCTGTCCGTCAGTCCGTCATGTCCCGGATTCAACTCGAAGGGGAAAGGAGCTAGAGCTTAGCTCTCTGCGGATTCGGATAGAGCGCCATCGGAAACCCCCAAACTGATAAAAACATTATGAAAAAGTTTTAATTTAAATTATTAAAATTAACTTTGAAAGTTTTTTCCTTAGTAAAAGGGGTGGGGGCCCCTCGACCGGGAGGCCACGCCCCCCTTCCTTTCGCCCCTCTTCCCCAGGCCCCTTCCCGTGTCCAAATAGCTTTTTAAGTTACTTTAATACTTTTAATCTTTTTTAATTATGTTAATTTATTATTTAAATCACTTAAAGTATCGGGATGGAATCTAAGTAATTTTTTAAGGGGATTTCGGCTATGGGGGGGGTATCTGAAGCCATCAGGAAGGTATTTTGGTAGTTTTTGAAGGGGATTTCGGCTATGGGGGGGGGGGTATCTGAAGCCATCGGGAAGGTAGCTATGTTTTTGTGGGGGGGTTGGCTAGAGGAGGTATCTGAAGCCATCAGTGTAGGTATTGCCATGAAGGCATCAGCGTAAGGTGGGGATGAAATGTGGTGGTGTAGAATATGGAGGGTAGCCCGAAGTCCAGCCGATTGCAGTCGCGAAGCGGCTGTAATCGGCTGGTATATATATATAAAGCAATAATATCTGAATAAAAAAGAAGTAATAGAAAATCAAAGCTTGGTAGAAACCAGCCAGTAGAAACGCGCAAAAAATCGTAGTGAATAATTCTGAATGTAAATTCTCCTCCAAAATTACGTCTAAAAACTTTTCGAAATCATTAAGAAGGATAAAACACCAATTGTCTTATTTAAAGAATTCCTGGTTTTTTCAAAAAATGGGTTACAGCCCATATTCGAGTTCAAAAGGGGACTGGCTGGGTAATGCTTTTCTTTTCCGCTTGGCCCCGTATGAAATTTAGAGAATTTGACTGGACTTTTTCTTGCCGGGTTTTGGTGCCTCATTGTTAGCGTGGGGAGCGGGGGCAATTTATTACCGTTTTAGAATGATTTACAGTATATAAAAATTTGGTTCTTTAGGATTCGCGGGGGGAAACCAAATTTTTTTCGGCACAAGCCTGGATTTTTTATAAATTGCGGATGCGTTTCTAAATTGTTTTTAACTATTCCTGAGCATAAAAACTACACACATTTTAACCGAAAAAATTTCAAAAAAATAAAAATTAGGTCGAACAATCCTATAGAACCTTTAGGATTCGCGGGGGGGAAGACCCAAAATGACCCAATTTTCGACTTTTTCAAACATTTTTCTAAATTGTATCTGAAGATTCTTCTGCTTTAAATATAGTTAAAACTTACTAAAAACAATTCGAAAAGACTTTATATTTGATTACTAGGTCAACCGGGACCACCAGGAAAAAAATTGGTTCCCCCCGGGAATAAACGGTTACAAGCCGTTTACGTCGCCAAATTTGTGAAAATTGTGTTTCAATGCTTTTTAGTATTAAAATTGAAATTGATCTACTAATGTGGCCACGACTAGCCAGAAAATGCGCAATAATCCGGAATTAAAAACCAAAGATCAAGGCTTTTTTCCAGATGCTCACCCAGCTGAACCGCACGCTCGAGGAGGAGAACAAGAATTTGGGCCGGCAGGTATTATTTTTTCTCAATGAATTTACATTGAATTAAATCAGTTACATTTTAAACAACAGGGTTTTTTACAAATTTTAGAAATTAATTTTGTGGTAACTTTTTTGAATTTAAATTATCGATTTTTTGCAGTCTAAAAATTTTTAAGGAAATTATTTTGTTTGAAACATTTAAATTCAGTTTACGGTAGTTTTGTTTCAATCTAACTAATCAAAATTAAATTTTTGAAATTCTGCTTTAATTGATTATTGTATTACTAAACTAAAAATTTTTAGCTAGAAATGCTGCTTCAAAACAACAAGGATCTTCTGAATCGAGCCCTGAACGAAAAGGATATTTATCACCAGGAGCAGAGGGATTTCCAGGTTGGTTTTTTAAACTAAAAACAATGGACAGGCTAGCAGGGATACTTTGCGGAAAGTAAAAATATATTTCGAAATAGTGAAAAATGCGGAAAAAAAGAGAATGGTAGAAGTGTAAAATATGTTTCTGAATTTTTCGAAATTATGTCGAGGGCCGTGACAATAATTCTAGAAAAAAGAGTAGCTGATGCTAAAATTAAATTACAAATTAAATTAAACTAAAAATCAAACCTAAGCCTAAGCATACATTTTAAAAATCAGGGACGAGAAAAATGTTTCGGCAAAGCAAAAATCAGGCCTGGAACAAAAATGGAATAATCTCGTTTTCCCAGCAGGCGTCTCACAGAGTGCTAACAGAGGTCATTTACGAAACACAGAATTTTGCAATCTTTTGAATCTTGGGACCAGGCAAGCTAGCAGAGATTCTTTACGAAAAAATGTTTTGAAGAACACCAACTTTTGAAGTAATATTCGAGTGGTAGTTTGAAACTTGTAACTACAACTTGCAAGCGTTAGCAGCGATCCTTTGCGTGGATTTTGAGCCACGCTAGGGGAGCCTTTGCGGAAAATGAAACCCAGAAGTAAACATGTAAAATGCAGTAACAAAGCGGGGATCGCAGCAAAACCCTCTGCTTAGTATCCGGGAAAGCTAGCTAGCAGGGATTCTTTAGGAAAAGCGGGCTGTTTTCGGGACATCGCTACTTTGAGAAGCGGGCAGGCTAGCAGGGATTCTTTACGAAAAACGACTTAACGATTAATTAGTAGCGCAGAAAATTGCCGGATTTTAACTTGAATTGAAACATTTATAATTCGTCTGAATTTTCATATGGAAAACTAGGGAAATTTTGTAACTAGCAGGGATTGTTTGGGAAAATCGATATTTAGAGAAAAAATGGGCCAGCTAGTAAACAGGCGGGGCGGAAAAACATTGTTTTTTTGTGTAGCGGTGTTCTGCCTTCAAGGTCTAGCGAATTAAAACGACCGGTACATTCCCAATTTTAAGATAAACTGAAACATTTTAATTTTGAAATTTTTAGGAAAAACTGGCAAATCTACGGCGGCATAAGGAGAAGCTGGAGGAGAAGATCATGGACCAGTACAAAGCCATGGAAAGCAAGAAGAGTCGCGACACGAAGGAGAGGACGACACTGGTCAAGAGGGCCGCAAAAGCATTGATACCTAAGGTACGCCTTAATTCAGGATTTTGAAAATTCGACAATTATAAAGATTTTTGAAACATAGATTTTCTAATTTCCAGATTTGAACTAAAGACCATAATTTTTATTTCTTAATTTTATTTTTTATTGATTATTTAACAACAGCAGCCATTTAAACAATTTTATTTTACAAAATCAGTAAATAAATACAAGTGAATAGAAAAATCGAATGAAATGCGGAGGTGCTAGTTAAAAATGTATGTTTCAAGAAGCACAACCTTTCCCGGAAACCGGTATGACTCTAATAACAAGTTCGCGGTTTTTTCTATAAAGCTTTTTATGTTAACGATACGTTTTTCCCTTTTTCTTTATGTTATATTTTCTTACCTTTTTTATATTCCTATAGGCGGAAGAAAAATTGAACATTAAAGGGATAGGGGCGGCATAAGTCAATCGATTACGCGCGGGAAAGAAAATGTCTCTGCGCCTCTCCCCCTGGGCGCCCTCTCTCGCCGCGGCATCTGTCACCCCCCTCCCCAAGGGGGGGTTCAACACATGCCGTCCTGATCTCTTTAATAACAATTTAGAAATTGGAAAGTTTCAGGAGATTGCCTAGGTTTGGACAATCTAAAAAATTTTATTGTGATAATCCAGACGTTCATTTATTTTATGTTCTGAAAACCGGATTTTAAATAAAATCGTCAAATTTATCTGAAGCTCCTACCCTGGACAAATTCTGCAACTTTGAGAAGCCTTATTCCTGCAAGAATTTGAAGCATTCGTTTTTCCGAAAATTTGTCGTCGGGCAAATTTTTCTATATTATGAAGCATCAGGCCGCAGAACAAAAACTAAAAATTCCCAAAATTTCAAACTTCCTCAAAATGCTTTTGAAATTATTGATACATAAATAAAATAAAATAATTTTTAAAATGCAAAGTTTCAAAAATCTCCATTTTTCCAGAAATCGCGCTCCGACAAGACGTCCACCGGCTCCACCTCCACGGAAGACACGCTCTCTTCAGATGAGCACGGCAGGCTGGGTACGGCTTCGGCGTCAAAACTACAAACTACAACCTCGCAAACCCCGACTCCCGGGTATTCCCTGCCCGCGCGCAATCGGCCAAAGTCGCGCGGCGCGCTCGCGGATTTGTTTCGCCGCGACGCGACCGCAACGCCGGGACCCGAGGAGGCGTCGCGTGCCGCGGCCTCGCCAAAATTGGCGCGTTCCGGCTACGCGAGCTGCCCACAAACGCCGCAACTAAAATTGAGGGGGATTGATCATCGCGTGGTAGTTAATTTGAATGAGGCGGAAAACCGGGAAAATCGGAATAATATACCTTATATCGATTTTCCGGAGTTGGCCCCGTGTCCGTTACACGGCAGGGCCGGATCGATGCGTATCCGCTCGCCGGAAGCGCAACGGAAAATTAGCTGGGGCGGCGGTAGGGCGCCGCTGTACGAGGCCTGCTAGGGGGGAAATTGGGTGTTTCGTCGAAATTCGATAGTCTTTGATGCGCCCCAAACCCAATGCTTGCCTTTTGCTTACCTAAAAAATTTGAAAAAAATTGCATTAAATTAATTCATTCAATTCTAATTTCGAAAAATTACGTTCTTTTTTGGTCCTTGAAAAGTAATTTTATTTAAATTTTAATCCTACTATATATAAAAAAATAGTGTTTGTGTGTGTGTGTGTGTGTGTGTGTGTGTGTGCCACTTTGCATGCAACTTCCGTCAGCGTGTTCCAATCGTATCTCAATTAGGGGGGTAGCTAGGGGTATTTATTATACGTCATTAGGTGCGTAATGGCCTTGGGATGACTGCACACTAACAAAATTTTCAAAAATTAGCTGTTTTCGACGTTAAAATTAAGTTTTTGTTGAAAAATCCAGGACCCTCTTTGTTAAGAAACAATTAGCATGCGCCGGAAGTTGTGGTAGCCTATATAAAGGAAAGAGAGGTAGCGTTTCTCATTTTTTGTCGTCGAAAAACACGTGTACTATGCAAAGCAACGAATATCATGGGATCAGACGGGGGCCAGGGTTGAAAAGTCGCGAAGCGGCTTTTCAACCCTGGTTTAGAATAATTAAAAAGCAGCAAAAACGGCTACGCTTAAAATAAATGTTCCGTGGAAGCTTACCACTCTAAATTCAAAAGTTTTTTCAAAACCGCAATTTTTTGAATTGAAGATGAAGCAATGTATTTTTTAATTTGAAGTAGGGTACATTTTACAGCACCACGGAGTCGTTTAAGTCGGGAGAAGTTTCAAGGTTATTAGAAGGCCTACGAGCGAAAATAGAGTGTTTCAGAAAAATGGATCATTTTGAAAAGATTAGAAAAATAATTGAGTCTCGAAGATTGCGTAACCACTTTTTGATTTTCGTTTCATCTTAAGCTAAATTTTAATGATAAAGGTTCTGAGCATCCGCTTAAATTTTTTGCAATCTAATTGACTACTGGAAAATATGCAAGTTATCTCATGAATTTTTTGCGATTTCCATAAAAATCACATGTTCCATAAAAATCAGCTATTCGAAGAGCGTTGGGTTTTTAGATTGTACAACGCGAATGGCCCAAAAAAATTCGCTATTATAACGAACGATATTTTAAGGGCAAAATTACAGTAGAATAGCAGTTTTTATAGTTTTAATTTAAGGGCAAAATTACAGTAGAATAGCAGTTTTTATAGCAATAAAAACAAAAATAAACTCAAAAGTTTCAATCCATTTTCGTTAAAAAATATGTTTTATATGAATTCCAAAACTAAAATATCTGTGGGTTTTTAATCCAAGCCGTTAGCAGCGTCTGATTCCCATTCCCCAGGCAGACCTCATACGCCCCTCAAAAAACACATTCAGTTACGCCACGAAATCATTTTCCGTCTTACCGTAGTCGATTTTTGTAACAAAAAAATTACATAAATACAGTTTATTTGAATGCACCAGCACTTGTCTTGTCCGTTTCCGTGTCTTGTCCGCGTCTTGTCCATTTTGTGTATTTGTGTACAGTTGTTTTTAGATGATTTTTGAGCCGTTCGAGTACGGTAGGATACGGTGGCCTACGGGGAATTACGCTAGGCAACAGACTACAAAATGTTGAAATACGGATTTTCATATCACTGTATTCTAGAAAATGCATTCGTTATGGTACTTGAGCGTCACATTTTATTTACATTTTGATTTTTGTAGCTTACAAGAAAATGAGAATTTCCATAACTGCGGACTACAGAATACAAAAAATCCTGAATAACGAAGAAATACGAAAAAATTATAGACCCACGAAAATTGGGGCCTGAAATTAGAATCAAAGCAAATTAAGTTGTGGCAATAAGAACGACACTACTGATTTCCGAAATAATTTTTGTGATGTTTGAGTTTTGAGATAATAATTTGAAACATCAAATCCTTCAGAAAAAATTTGGAATTTCGAACGGCTCAAAATTTTCTAAAAATTGAAAATCTCTATTTTCCGTATTTTTTTTGTATATTTTATCTGTTGCACCTACGTATCACACTGCCATCTCGGTGAACCATTTAATGCGAAAATTGGGGAAATTCAGGCAAAATTTAATTTTTAGTTTGGATCGAATTGAAATTGTAATTATTCTAAAAGGCTTAATCATTTTTTTTAGCGATCGCTGCGTCGATCTAAAATTATGATTACTTTAAAATGAATTTCCCAATTTTTGAAAAATTATCGATAGTCTGCTTTCTAGTCAATATCGCACCATGCATGCCAAGAAATACCTGGAATTTTTTGAAACTCTTTTTTTCATCATAATAAATTTCCAAATTCCGGATCCAGCCTAATTCGGTGTGCTGTAAGTAGTAGCTATGTGTATTTTTTGTGTATTTTGTGTATACTGTGTACTGTACATGTTGCATGCATTGTCCGTCACCTCAATTTGGTCGTTGTCGAAATAAATCGTGTCGGCGTTTTGTCCTGTTCTGTACCTCTAGCACTTACTAAAAAATGTACAAATAGCAGAATACGCTATGACCCCGAAATAGTCAGGAATTTCTGATGAAATACTGCAACTATTGAAACTTCGCCCATTAGCAAACCTCAAATTTTTTATATATGCATTTTTATCTGAAACATCGAATTTTTACGGAGGCAAAACCAAAAAATTTGACCAAAGGGCTTTTCTTCCCACAATGTTTTGCCAAATAAAAAATAATGGCAAAAAAGACATGCAAAAACCTAAATGGGATCAAGGAAATTTTCAGAAGAAGAACTGGCCCCGACATGCTCGTCCAGCGAGGACACGGATCGAATCTCGCCCCGCCTGTTCGAGCAGCCCTTCAGAGGTAACACTAGGATTTTTGGAGCCGAAAAACAAGCATGTTGCGTGGAATCTCAAAGGGCTAAAAACGGAACGAAAATAAATTTAATTTTTGCCGTTTTTAACACTACCTATATTCCAGAAAAAAGTTTTTATGAAAAAAATGTTTTATAAGAATTAAGGTAGTGAATGCATCTAGGCGGTATAATTTCGCATCTGTTTGAGCTGCATAAACGCGGAAAATGTCATATTTTCCATTTTTAACGAGTATTAGTGGCATTTGTATCTTACTCGTATTTTGTCGTAGTGTAGCGTAGCGTAATGCGTCGTAACGGCGTCACGTACTGTACCGTATCGTAACGTACTGGGCCATACCGCAACGTACGTACCGTATCGGAACGTAGTTTACCCTATCGTAACGTACTGTACCGTATCGTAACGTACAGTACCGTATCGCAACATACGTACCGTATCGCAACGTACTGTACCGGATCATAACGTACTGTGCCGTACCGTAACTTACTGTACCGTATCGTAGCGTACTGTACCGTATCGTAACATACGTACCGCATCGCAAGGTACTGTACCGGATCGTAACATAATGTGCCGTATCGTAACGTACTGTACCCTATCGTAACGTATCTTGGCAGAGCGTTCGTGACAGTTCCATAATGTGCCTTTACGCATCGTATTGTAGCGTATCGTAACGTACTGTTGTATGGCATAAGTATCGTAGCACAGTGTCGTAGAGCATCGGATCTTATCGTATCGTCACGTACAGTACCGTACCTTTCAGCGTCTCCCTCAACTTCATCCCCTCCACCGGCCCCTCTACAACCATTCCTCCGCAATCGTAATGACATCATCGGCGGTTCGGTCCGTCTGTTCCCAGTTGTTCGCCGTCCCCTCGAAGATCCTCGACGTGCCCTCCGCCCCTCAGGATTCAGCCTCCAGAATAATACAGTCACTACACAACGCTCCGCCCAGCCCTCACCAATGGCCCCGAGGATCAACACGGAATCGCCGATTTCACAGCACCAGCATGGTATGTCGTGAAATTGTCGTGGTTTGGTAATAGGAAAAGCAAATCGCTAAAAAAGCTTACTTTTTTAATATTCTATAATAATTTAACATAACAATTTAATAGTAGCGTCAGGGCAAAAATATGTTTTTCGTAATTTAAAAAAAATACAAAAATTTTTTGAAAAATATGTTTCGGGAAAGAAACAAGTTCTTAAAAATTATTAGAAATTAGTAAGGTTCAGGAAGCATCGAATAAATATAGTAAAGTCAATAGGGATTCACCAATTCTAAAAAATATATTTAAAAAATTCGAGAAATTAAATTACATACTAAAACTTCCTAATTTATAAACTAATAAAATTAACTAAAACTACTAGAAATTACTTATATACTTCTGATACTACTGTACGCCCAACTATGTAAAAGACAAGTCAAACCAAAATTTCCGAAAACAGATTACAAAAATATTTACTATTTTTTATATGTATTTTTCCTCGTTATTACCACTGTCAGATAAAAAGAAATATCATTGATGTTTTTTGCGTAGATATGTAAAAGAAAAGACATTATTCTGAAAAATATTCTAAACACTTATAAAAGAAAATCAGTAGCTCGCAATAAGTTTGAACTTTTCTAAATCAGAAATCAGCAACTTTATAAAATCAGCATGGAATATTTTGAAAAGATCGTGATTATGCAAAAAAGAAAAATCAACATTATTGCAAAAAATAATGTTTCAGGAAATATACTAAATTTGTTTGTTTTGAGTATTATTAGTGGATTCAAGTCGTTGGTGCACAAGTTTCCAAAGGTTTTATGGGACATTAATATAAGAATGCTAATAAATTCTTATTGCTTTTTCGTGTTTTAGAGTCCATTTCTTAAAATACGTTAGAAGGTACATTTTCATTTGGATTTCAAAATTTCATCAAAAAATTATCGTACATTTATTTTAACGCTTCGTGAAACATCGAAATGCCTGCCATATAGCGGCCTGACACTTTTTTGGTTTTTAGTGTTTTTAGCGCTTTAATAAGATTAGGAAAATTTATTAGGTGGATGATTTTATTCGCCAAGACCTGAGTTGGAAATTACCGTAGATAACAATGCTGTCTTATGTAAATACCTGGGAAACATCGAATTTTTTCCCCGAAAAAAGAGAGACCAGAACTTTTGGAAAATAATGTTTCGAGAAAGTGAGTAACTCCAAATAAATTTGAAAATTATTAGTGCAATCCCCAATTCTGAATCGTGTTTAGCCATGCGAAAATAGGCCTCTTGTTAATTAGCTAATCTGATTATCAAACAAACGACTAGCTGATTGACTATAAATCGTATTTAATATAATGTTAATGCTTTTTTAATTAAAGCATGGTACCTCGTGATTTGTCGTGATTTTTGTCAAATCGTGACGTGGCATTTCTCAAAAACAAAGTTCCGTACAATTTTAGCATTTGCAAAAATGTTTCTTCTCGATTAATGGCTTTAGAAATGCAGACGGAAAACTTTGAGAATTGATGAAAAACAATGTTTCGGGAAAACCCCAATTTCCAAATTCTTCGGCATTATCAGTGTCTGATTTCTTACAAATTTAATAAGACGGATAAGACAGCTAAACAAATAATCATAAATTTGCATTCGTTACTCAATAATTTAGTTTGATTTTAAACTTCAACGGTTAATTAAGAATTAATCGTATGTATCCATTGATTATTTACAGAACGTGGCGTGGACATCCCGACCGCCGGCCCGGCACTCCCCCCGAAGATTCCGGTGCGAAATACCGCCAATACGCAGAGTCTACGGTAAGTTTTTGTATTTTGAATATTAAGGAAAAGTCGTCACTTTGAAATTACGAAAATCAGCCACAAATCTAAACTTAAAGGCTTTGGACTTTAAAAAAATCCAAGAAATTTTGGTTTTTACTTTGCAATTATGTGTTTTATCCAAAAAATATTATTGGTGCAAAAATGCAGCTATAATTATCCTGAGGTCACAACACGCATAACAATCTTTTTCATAGATATTTAAAATTCTTCTTTTTATCCAATGGAAAACTAGTTAAATTCTCCATAGCTTTACAAAAATTAAATTTTCTATATTTTTCAGTGCCCGTCCGCCGCCACCTCCCTATCAATCCAAGCTCAAGGCCAAGCCGCCACCTCCGTATATTCAGCCGAAAAATACGGTAAGCATCTTAAAGGGCTTTTTTATACAAACCCAAAAAGTTTTCCTAAACTGTTGGTTGGCATTTTAAAAAATTTTCGTAAGAAATATAATGTAAAATATAGATCTACGACGAAAAATTGTCGATTTTGACGTTTTTCAGACAGTTTTACCACTTTCAATCCAGTTAACTTTCTCTAAAACGCAGGTTAAACATTATTTATTGCGTTAGTAGGTGTATTCTGGAATCATTTCCCCCCGATAATGCCAAAGCACCAATTCATTTTGTAAGGCTAGTCTGAAATCGCAAAAGCTCTTAATTTTCTGATACTCGATATTTACGACGGCCGTAAAAAAAGATAATTAGGACAAAGGTGAAAAGCAAAGATTTTAAATCTACAAAACACCTTTTTTGCAGCTGCAAAGCGACACGATCAGCGTAAATTCGATGACGTTCTCGCCGCAGATGACGTCGACGCCGAAGAGTGATCGAAGTGGGAGTGGGCGAATTGTCAAGGTATCGTATCCCTCTGTCGCTCTCTCTCCCTCTACCGCTCTCTCTCTCTCGCTCGCTCTCCCTCGCTCTCTCTCCCTCGCTCTCTCTCGCTCTCTCGCTTGCCTTGTAAAAGCTTTTTAAATCATAAGCCTGAAAAACTTTAAATTATACAATTTGAATGTTTTCGAATCGATGATTAAAACAAGTGTAACTAAGTTAAGCTAACAATTTAACTGAAACATTTTATTTTTTCAGGAAGGCGAGACTCGCACGTTTATTCGCCAAAAAGAGGAGCGGGACCAGAAAGCGATGAGTCTGTACGAGAATGTGTCCCGCGAGGATTTGCGCGATGTTTCGATTACGGTGGGAATCGTCGAAGGCAAAATTATTTATTAAAAACATGCTCGCGAATCCGATTTTATTTTAAAAATTATCGACACCAATTTAAAAATTGAAGGCGCAGAGCTTTGCCACAAAAACTGCAGCAAATCACGGTGCCGATGTTCTTAAATTAATGGACGTGTGATGCTAACAGCAAAATTACAGTTCCGCAGAACTTATTAGTAGCTAGATACCCCTAGAACATCAATTTTAGAAAACCACTTGTTGCCCGTGGCGTGAAATGAAAGTGTGTTTTGGCTGTCGGGGGAGTCAGGCAAGGCGGATTTTGTGTAATTTCCAAACACAATAGCGATTTTCTTATTCAAATCAAATCTGACGATTTGAAAATTTCGCAAATAAACTTTCCGTCGGCAACTTCCGAAAAAGTGCGAGAAAATCGATGCTTAACAGCAATTTGCGGCTTATTCTTTGATGATCATATGCAATGCATAAAAATGTCCCGTTTCCTACATTTTTTGCTACTCGAATTATGATTTAAATCCGTAAAAATGGGTCTCGTTTTGAAAGTTTCTCAAATCAAATTGGATTTTATTTGAAAGTCCGGGCGATTTCAAATCAAATCTAGAGTTGATTTCGGCGGAAATAAATCTCAAATCTTCTTATTCAAATCAGATCGGATTTGAGCCGGATTTGATTTGAAAAATAACATCTCTAAAATGCAACATTACGCTTCAAACTCCAGGTGGTGCGAAGATTCCCTTTGCGAAGAATCACTTTTCACACTTTTTTCTTTCGATATCAGGAATGCAAAATTAGAGCTTCAAAATTCCCGCAAGCCTAAAATTTTCTGAAACATCAATTTTTTACGGAAAATGCATACCATGAGTGCTGATTTGGTTTTTAACAATGCTAGATTCTTATTGTTCTAAATGTCAAGTATAGATAAAATGGTTCTTACATTAATTGTTGATAAAGATCAAAATTTCCAATTAATAATAGTGTAATAATAATGTAAATAATTGCGCGCGACAAGCATCATTTCTGGGAAAAATCCGGGTCCTGCCCGAGGGGAGATAATGAAAAATTAGTTCTGCTGAAGTCATCTCGGAATTGCAATTAATTGAAACATTTGTTTAGACGAACACCGGCGCCACCCAATCTACCGACGCTACTTCGAAAGCTGAAAATGGGAATGAGAGCACTGTTTGGTACGAGTACGGATGCATCTGAATGATGAGAAAATTTCATTTGAAATCGTTTCCAATTTTCACGCGTTTTTGCTATCCATTCGATTTTTCCTCTTTTGCGTCCACTAATTCTCAACAATTAGGCAGATCCGACGTCATCCCATCATAAATTTACTAAAAACATATTTTTTTTCCCAAAAAAGGTTCAAATTCTACATTTTTTGCTAAATTATGAATTCGCGTTAGCTCGCATAAAATTTACCTGTATTCTAAAATTTCTTATTTTCTTTTGATTTCCGCTTAAAGCGTTTTTGCTAAAAATCAAATTTCAAATGTTTTTACCTTTTTGATAATTTCCGGTTTTTCTGTGGTATCTACCGTATTATCTGCTCTGCCGTGCAAGGGATTGTGATTTTCTTGAAATTTTTGATTATATTGAATTTAGGTTTTCTATTTTTAATGGCTGTCGATTTTATTGATTTTTTATTTTATTGTCATTTCATGATTTTGCCCTTTTTCATTCCCAGAATGCATTTCCCAAAAAAAATGTCTTTACCTTAATCTCGCTCTCTTTCTCTCGCTCTCTCTCCCTCGCTCTCTCTCTCTCTCTCTCTCTCTCGCTCTCTCTCTCTCGCTCTCTCTGTCCTTCTCTCGCCCGAATGCTAAACGTGTACCCTCCTCAAATCAGCCAAACTCACCCCCCACTCACATACTTCAAAATAAAGGCCTTATTTTCATTTTTTTTTGTGGTTTTTAAACATTTCCCGTGTAATAAATATGTTTTAAATAACCTTACATAAAATACGCGTTGCAATAATTCTAATCAACACCAGAAGAACCTGAAATTTTTACTTCCAAAAGGTCTACTGTCTATTTTTCATGTTTTCAATTTTTAAAACCCTTGCCCCGGAAAATTATTATGTTTTAAATACTACTAAAAACGGCAGGCGTGAATTATAAACAATAGAACTAGACCCGCTGGCAGTCAAAGACGATAGAAATTCACGGGAAAAATGTAATCGAACATTACGGGCTATTTTTCTCTTTTTGCATTTTTTGAAACATTTCCGATGTAATAAATCTTTTTTTGAATAAGTTTGCGTAAAATAATAGCAATGGTAGTATTCACACGAAAAAGTACTGCCGCAAATACTACATGCCGCCTTATTTTCCTTTTTTTGCATTTTTGAGAGATTTTCGGTGGAATGAATATGTTTTAAAGAGAAGTAAAAACCGCAGGCGTAAACTAATGACAATTGAACAAGGAAATCCCCTCGCTTTCAAAAACGATAAAAACCAACGGAACCTGTGCTACGACCTTATTTACAATTTTTTTATTGAAACCTTTTCAGGAATAAAAATGTTTTAAATAACATTCGACTAAAACCCTGATGCAATACAAACAATTCAGGTAGGTCTCGGCTAGGTTAGCATAAAAATTAGTTAGTCGCTGGACCAGCCGATAATTGATTCTTCGGGGTAATTTTGAGGTTTACGGGCTTAGGCTTAGGCTTAGCTAGACTTGGCTTAGGCTTAGCTAGGCTTAGCTTATACCTAAGCTTGAGCTTGGGCTTGGGCTTAAGCGTCGGATAGGCTTAGGTTTAGTCTTAGGCTTAGGTTAGAGCTAGGCTTAGCTAGGCTTAACTTCGGCTTAGTCAGGCTTAGCGTAAACTTAGCTAGGTTTAGATTTAGGCTTAGCCTTAGGTTTAAGTTAGGCTTAGGCTTAGCTAGGCTTAAGTTCAAGCTTACGCTTAAGCTGAGGCTTAGGCTTAGGCTTAGACTTAGGCTTGGCTTGGGCTGAGGCTTAGGCAAGGCTTAGGTTTAGGCGTAGGCTTAGGCTTCGAACACTAAAAAAATACAAAATATCGGGTTTACAACATGCAAAATTGCAGGCATTTTCGCCGTTCCAAAATGATCCCTGCCAGCCTGCCCCTGATCTTCGAATAGCTGCGCTTCCCAAAAGTCGCTCACCTGTTTTCTGGAACTCCCCAGAAGTTCAAAAGTTTCTGCCCCTCCCTCAAGTCCGAAAATTGGTGTTGAATGGGTGGGACGTCTTCTCGACGACGTCGACCCGGATCCCTGATTGAATTATCCACACTTTTTCAGCCCGGCCTTTTTTCCACGATGTTCCGATGGACGATGCACGTCAGCGCTTCGGAAGGGCTTCAGAAAGTCGCTTTCTCATGAGATTACGTCAGAAAGTGCTCTTTTCCATTATCGGGGGGGGGGGGGGCAGGTGAGCGAATTTCTTCTACAACTACCTTGCCACGTAGTAGTAAGCACTTTCTTAGTGTTTTTAGTAAAATTCATCTGAATTTGAAGAGGAAAAACAGCACACAAAAAACTTATGAATAATTTTTCCGAATTTTCCGTACGAAATTGGCCATTTTTGCTCGAAAAATCAATATTTCTGCATTTTTTATAAAAATTCTCAAGGTTTTATGTTTATGAATACTAAAAATGAATTAGAAATGCTCTATTTCTGTTAGGAAAAGGAAGACGAGAAAAAATAGCAATAAGGCCCGAAATTTCGTTGAAATCCGATACATTTCTGAAACTGTTTAAATTTAAAAGATCGACGTTTCAAACAATTTTGCCTTCTTTAATTTGCCACTTTCCCCCATTCAAATCCCCATGTTCTGCCCCCCCGCCTGGAGGTGTAAACAGGAAAGAAGTGGAAGCCGGGAGAGAGGAGGCCATTTTTAGCAGATTCCCCCCGTTTCCCGGTCAAGCCGCCGAATCCGTTTTTTGTCCCAGAAAAGGGGAAGGAAGCAAAAATTTGAATTTTGCGCTTCCGACGTGTACGCGGTGGAGAGTGAGAGAGAGAGCAAAGAAAAGATTTGTTCCTTTTTGTGGGCACTCTAGAAAGCCTGAAGCGTTTTTCCAATTTTTTACATTTCTTTTGACAATAAGTAAGAGTACGGCCGAAAGTTCGTACAATATTTTTCATCTTTATATATTTGGCTCCCGAAAAAATGAAATGTTTCAGACATTTTTAAGAAGCCGGTGTATTTTTCGCGCTTATTAGTTCGGTAGGTCCAAAATCGTGTAAAACACATTTCGAAAATCGGTGGTTTCAAAAAAGCGGGAGAGAGTGAGGGAGAAGGAGAGCGAGAGGGAGACAGAGAGAGAGAGAGAGAGCGAGTGAGAAAGAGAACACGAATACAGATTTGTTCCTTTTCGTGAGCACTTGAGAAAGTCTGCCACTTTTTCGGGGGGTGTTTTTTGAACATTTTTCGTAGTTTTTGATTGCAAGGAAGTTTAAAAAATACCTATAATTTTTTTAGTATCTGAATTTATAATTTTTAAACTGCTTTTTTCCATGTAAAAGCTGCATGGCCATTTAAATGGTTCATTTTTGTCATAGGTTTTATTATTAAAAAAATAGAAAATAGCAACCATTTTTGGAAAAAAATTGCGGGGGTATTTTTTGATGTTTTGGTGTAAAAGTTGCAAGGGCATTTTTCTACTGAAAAAGCTAAAGAAAAACATCAGCAGGAGAAGAAGAAAAATGAAGATGCCCGGGGGGTCGGGTTCGAACTCGTTCATCTTCTCTGTCAAGTAGACGGCGGGAAAGAAGGAGGCTTTTTCGAGGGGTCGGGGGGTTCGGATTAGGTTGACGGGCCGGGAGGGCCGACAATCTGCACAAAACCTCTTACCCACTTTAGACATTTTATTATTTCTGACTATTATGGCTCTGACTTGGTTATTTTAGTCGTCGCCAGCTTACATAATGCAACATAAAATTTTTATAGCCAAAAAGGTTAGAATCTGACTTCTCAGTATTTTTAGATTTCTTAGAAATCTTAAAAGTTTTAGTTTACTTTATTTTGTAGTTTATAAAATTTCTGTAACGCCATTCGATAGAGCATCAGATAACATACTAAAGTTTTAATTTTAGCTCAAAATAATGTAAAATAAAACAGTTAATACAAAAAACAAATCCTTTTAAACCGTCAGGTGGTTTAGGTTTCCTTGTAAAGTCATAATGTATAACAATTTTTCTCTATTTTAAAGCTCACTAAACCAAAACAAAAGTTGAAATTTTTAAGCTAGTATTACCTTATTTTTTTGCATAGGACCTTACTGGATATTATTGCACTTCGCCACCTCGTCCACCTAAATTTTCCCGAAACATTTATCTTCTGAGATACAACCCGGATTTTCTCGCGCCACGACATGCAACGCGCACGCGAGCCTTTCGCTTGCGTAATGTATTACATGAATGAATAGGCCGCATGAATTGTTGGGATTTGCCACCTGGTCAGGTCCTCTTTTTCGAAACATCTATTTTCTAAATACCATATGGATTTTTCTGCGCCGTGACACGCAACGCACATGCGAGCCTTTCTCTTGCGTCATGGAAGACCGTCCGTCTGCGGCGGTCAATTGGCGTGCGCGTCGCATGTCGCGGGAATCTTGCGCAAGAGGTTTTGATACGTTCTTCAAGCTTTATTAGACAGGAAAAGATAATTTTTTTTGTCTTCGCTGGCAAAAACATCAAAATTTTTGACAATTTGGATCCATCAATTTTCCAGTTTTGATGCCCATCATATCCATGATATCTTTTTTTAAAAGCCATTCCTTCTATCTTTCGGCAAATATTTAGCTGAGCCCAGTATTAATTTTTAATTAATGTTATTTATTTAATCAGCATCTTTCAGGATCTAGGTGAGAACCCATTGCTGATTGTTAGAACTTTTTATCCTAAAAATTTTTTGAAACATCGATTCTGTAATGCTAATAAAACGATAAACATTTTAAGGCTTTTCAATCGATCCCTAGGGCGCCGTTTTTTCAGCGATTACCTTCTAACGGTTCCTAAGCGGTGCTCGCGATCTGTCAGTTGAGAAGAGAGAGAGAGAGAGAGAGAGAGAGAGAGAGAGAGAAAGAGAGAGAGCTGTTCTCATCCCATCTAATTCCTTCCTGTCCTGTCTCCTTTAAAAGCTCCTTCTCCCCTCCTCTTCGGCGCTCCCCAAATTGTGGCGAGGGGTTGAGAAGAGACTGAGTGACAGCTTACCCACCTAAAATGCTCTAGGGCAGATAGGGGGAGAGGTGGAAGTAGAAGTATTCTGGAGATCTAACACCAGGCATTTACACGGGGTTCTAGGATTCCACAACGGATCTATGCTAGCTGGCCTCTATCTCGCTCTCTCTCTCTCTCTCTCTCTCTCTCTCTCTCTCTCTCTCTCGCGCGCTCTCTCTCTCTCTCGATCTATCTATCTTTCTCTTTCCCTCTCGCCGTTCTCTCTCTCGCTCTCTCTCTCCCACTCTCTCGCTCTCTCGCTCTCCCTCGCTCTTTCTCTCGCTCTTTCTCTCTATCGCTCTCTCTCTCTTCGCTCTTCGTGCGATTCCCCCAAGAATCCATGCTAAGCTCGTTACAGTGATCGTAAATTGTTGGGTTCCCAAACCATCTCTGCTAGTTTCATCAATTTCCGGGAAGATGTTTCATCTTTTTCCCCTGAGAGGGCCAGTGCAGAAGCGATGATAAACAGTTTTTTTCTCATTTTTAGTGTCATTTTAGTGGGTTACCTATTTGTCTACTTCTCGATCGCAAAATTTATCCTGATTCTGAATATTTCGCAGATTTTTATGTCAGAAAATGCTTCTTAATTATCCGAATATTACTTGCATTGAAAAACCTGTAGCCTCCACCTAAATAGACATAAAATATCGATGTTTCTTGCCAGTTGGCAGTCAACTTCTTTGAAAAAACATCAATAAAGCTCTTCATAAACGGCAAAATGAGCATAATTTGGACAAGAGGTGTCGGATCGGAATGATGGCTACACGATTCGAAAGCCCTCGAAACGGTCTGTTTGCAACGATCTTCAAAATCATTTTTTTATTGAAACGCGAAACTTTACATTTATAACGCATTTAAGAACATTAAGGAACAGCCTCTGCATCTAATTCACGACCCCTCCCAGCCATTTTACTTGGAGAAATTTATGAAAATTGGCTCGTATATCACCCCGAAAAACCGGAAAATTTTACAAAACGGCTTGTAAAATAGCGCATTTAAACAAAAACTTGGTTTTGAGGATTGTTGCAAACGCGCCGTTTGACGGGCTTTAGAATGGTATAACTATCATCCCGATCCGATACGTACGCACCGTTTTGTATTGGGACACCCTATATCACGCATTACCCTACACGCTGCGTATTATTTGTCCTATTTCAGACAATCCTGCGCTTTTTGATGAAACATTTTATGCCTCAGAAATTTCCCCACTCGGAAAGGAGCCAAATTTTCATGCAGTCAAGGAAATTTCGCAAGCCTTTTATGCCTGAGATGAGGAATCGAGGCGAAAAAGGCATTGAATTTTCGACAAAATTGTAAATACACCGAAAAAGATGTGTTTTAATATCCCGTGGTCCAGGCTGGGCCCAGTGCGGCCCAGTCGGGCCTTTCGTGAAGTGTTTTTCCGCGCCACTCCTTTTTGCATGTCCTTTTCGATCCCTTTAAAAACTGGGGAAAAGTGGGGATGGGCACAACGCTCTTTCTGGCTCTGTCTCTCTCTCTCTCTCTCTCTCTCTCTCGGCTTGAGACCTTTGTTCATCTTCAGCACCTCTTCTGCGTGCACGGCACTTCCTGCTCTTCCTACCCATCAGCCATATATGAATTTTCGTGTCTGCCCGGTTTTGCGAAACTAGAAAAATGTTATAAGATTTTAGTACGTCATCAATCAAAAAGTTTTATTAGTCTTCCCTTGCCAATTTTTGAAAAATCGTGTTTCCTCATTTTGACTAGTTGCCGTCAGAAAATCCACATTTTTTTTGCGACTATTCGCTTCAAACCCCCAATATCTTCGAGTTTCCCAAATAATCGCTGCTCGTTTGCATAGATTTTAGTGGCTAATACATCCATTTAATTAGCGATTTTTACAATAAAATGTTTCATGGTTTAGCCGGTTGTTGCCGAAGATAAGGGCCAATACTGCTGGGAACGAACAGTTTTCGAGCAACACCGTGGATTTCTTCGAAGAATTTCTTCTAGCTTACCCTCAATCGAACTGATAATTGCTACTTTGTTTCCGCAAGGGACCTCTGCTAGCTTGCCCTCGAGTTATCGGGCATACCGAAAGGTCCCATTCTATGATATTGCCGTTTTTATAAAAAAATGTTCCAGCTTTCTCGTGGCTAGTTTCAGAAAAACTTGCTTAATTCGACGAACCGGGGGAATCGGATAATTGCTTCCAAGATGTCAAGTGCACGGATTTCATTCCTCCAAAGATCCCTGCTAGCCTGCTATCTTGGACAGCTAAAAACCTGGAGCGCCGGATTTCAATATCATTTTTTTTAATTGTTTCAGTGAATTTTCCCATCGATTAACCGAATTGCGGCCCCCTCTAATAATTTCTGCTAGTTTACCCCTGGTCGTTGTCCGTTTCCCAAATGCTCGCTGCTAGCCTGCCTCAAAGAACATACATACGACGAGCGCTCGAATTAAATTTCGGGCTTTTGAACAGAATTCTGTTTCAGCGAATTGCCTAGTTATGGTCGGAAAATTGTATGTATTACATACTGGAGGCAGTTTGACGAGCTCTACAACCACACTTTCACGCAATTTTTCCCAAGGAATCCCTGCTAGTTTGCCTCGAATTTTGCATAGTTTACCTTCAGTTTTATGCAAAATTTGAGCGATAAGATGTTTCGCAATCCTAGGCGGTTATTGCCGAATAGGCGCGCCCAATCCACACAAAATTGCGGCCCTCCGATCGAAGCCGCGGGTTTCCTCAAAAAATCTCTGCTAGCATCCCCTCAGTCGTATAGTGGTCAAAGAATTAATTTTTCCTTTTTCGTCGGGAATCTCTGCCAGTTTTCGTTGAGCTCTGGCCCCTCTTCGACTTCTCGACCGCACTGGAGGCAATCATGCCTAAATTAAATCAATCTCTGAATATATTTCCTATTTATTTCCACAAAACTGATTGTTATAAAATATAAGATATATTATATAAATATAAGATTGATATAAGTAGCTTTAATACACGAAGTGGACTTTATGGAAAAAACGTTTCATAATTGCGACTACCCTAAAACCTCGTGTATAGGTCCGGTACAATTTGGTTCCGTACCAATACAAATGACACCAAATAATGTGCGTAGGGTACAATTCGGCCCAAAAGCTATGTAAGCCAAAAGAGCCGGTTCTCAGGGCCTCATGCAGCAATTTCTTTCATTAAACCACTCAAATTGTTGGAAATAGTCGAAATACGAACAAATATTCCATCAAAATTGCAAAAATACCATTCGTGAGCGGCGTTATTTGCAAGAAACCGAAAAAACGAAACACACCTAATGACGGTCATACGGAATTACGGACGCTCCGTACACATGAAAATTTTCACCCGGAACTATACACGGGGAGGACCTATACACGAGGTTTTAGGGTAGTAGAAAATTCCCTGCAGGATCCAATGTCCCGACTTCCATCCGCTCTTAAATCCTTCATCAACACTTTTTTCACATTTCTAGACCCTTTCATGGCTATAATTTCGTTTCCCGAAAAATCCCTGCAAGGCGCTACGACCCGAACAATCCGCAAATTCTCTCTGCAAGCCTGCCAACCAGAAAGATTTTCCTTAACTACCAAATGATGTTTCACGATCCGGCATGGTGTGAGCCGGAAAATCGAGCGCAATTCTCCTGGCTCTTTATTGGCAATCACACGTAATTTAAATACCCAAAAAAATTCTACTAGCCTGCCCTTCGACCGCGAGACATGCTCGGTGTAATCAGCCCTCGCGCCGTCAAGTGGCCACTTGTGGAATTCTTGGTAGTGCAAAGTCAGGTTAACTCAGCTTGAAGCGTGCCTGCGTCTCTCTCTCTCTCTCTCTCTCAATATTTTCATATGAAGTCGGAAAAACCAAACTGGAGAAAAATTGGGAATTACCAACCAAATGTTTGGTCTAAATCACTGTTGCGCCTATCGATGCCTGGTAATAATACCTCGTTGTTGTTGTAGAGAATTTTAGATTTCCAGGTTTTTAGATGTGTTTTAGCCCTTTACTGCGCCATTATTTTTTTGCAGCCCCTTTACAGGGGCTCCGAAATCTGGTCCACGGCCCCTGCGTTGATTCCTGGCAAATAGCCAGATGCGGCCGCAACGCGACCGCGCCGCATGACCTTTTGCCCACTGTTTGGACGTGAAAACGCTTGAATTTAAGAATTCCAGCCCTATTTCTGGAATCCACATAGAATTTTGAGCATTTCAGACGTTTTCATTATGAAAATTGATCGGAGAATCGCGGAGATCGAGAGATTGGGTGCCTTACCAGGCATTACGACATGTAATCGCCGCCCACTCAAGAAGTCCTTTTCGCCTCGAAAACATTTCGGTTCTTCTCAAATTTGTTAGGTTTTTCACAGCTAAATCAATGTTCTGGAACTTCCCGGCAATGAACTTTTCATTTTTTGATCAGTTGGTCGTATTCCTGTACAAGCGAATTATGACTTCCTAACCCCTTTAAAATCCTTGGCATAAGAATATATATATTATGTAGGTAAAATGTGATCATAATAGTCGGCATTAGGAAAATCGGCTTTATGTAAATACGGCATTATAAAATTCGTCTTTATGAAAAAGCGGCATTATGTAAAATCGGTATCATGAAAATCGGGATTATGTAGGTAACTCTATATTTCCATATAAACTAGGAAAAACCAAATATGGAGAAAAATTACTATGTACAAATCAAATGTTTCGTCTAAATCATTGTTGCGCCCATCGATGCCAGGATTAATTGGATGTTGACGAGTTACAATTAGTTTTGGAAAAGTTTTTGTTAGAAATTTTTTTTGGTGTTTTTCTATTTTTGTTATTAGCCCCTTGCCACGCCATTATTTTTGCAGCCCCATTTAAGGCACCAAATATCAAAATATTCGCATATATATTTCGATGATTTTTGGGGGAGGGAATCGGGTGTCCCGGGGTGCTTTTCCCCCCTTCAGAATGCCCCCCTTTTTGCTGGTTGTGCGAATTGGCAAAGAGCCCAATTCACCCGCCCCTTCTTGCCTTCTCGATCCCTTCAAAAGGCGGGGAGTTTAATTTCCGGCCCGAATCGACTTCAACTTCGCCGGAAAGAGAGAGAGAGAGAGAGAGAGAGAGAGAGAGAGAGAGTGGAGGACACGTAGGGACGCTGCTCCTTTTCAGCTATTTCACTTTGTTAATGCTTCATTTTTCAAATGAAAATTACTAATCAATTTACGGAAAATTTTAGTATTTTAAAGATTTCTGGAACATTGGAATTTTATTTAGCAAATTTTAACATTAGAACTTTTTTTTGATGTCGTTACAAAACCGTAACAATCGTTACCGTAACAATTGAATGGATATTAATTCTCGCGAAGTTTTCTGTTTTTCATAAATTCCTAAAACATATTTTCTTTCTGATTCAATCCTTTGCAAAAATGTTGAAATTAAGTTTTTTCTAAGAATCGAATTTTTCTAGCATAAAGAGAAAAAACGCTATTAAACGTTGCAGCTTTTTATTAAGCCAATTTACATATTTTTCTAAAAAAATACAAAAATATCGATTTTGCATCCAAATTTGAACCAAAAGTTTTCCCTAGGTTTTTGTGTCCGCTTAAAATATAGCTAAATTTTACTAAAACACTATTAAAAGATTTCCTATTACGTTACTAGACCTTTCTAGATTAATGCGACAAAATCCCCCCCGCCCCCGATACTGCGAAAGCACCGAAAAACAATTTCCATGTTTCATGGTTTTGACGACAGCTTCGCCGCCGTGGATGGCCAATCGTGTGGACGAGGATATGTAAATTTAATCGTTTCCTTTGGATCAGCTTGAGTTTACGACGAATACAATGAAATTTACGACGGACGAATACAATGTTTCACTATTTTGCCAGCTTACCTGAATTTCGTATTCCTCAATGCGTGTTGGCGTGGCTCTTCTCAAGTTTTACTTTTTTAGTGTTTTTTATTTTAAAGAATAATTAAGAAAATATTACCAGAAAAATCATTTAGGGTAATGGATCGGAACGTTTACGGATCCAGTTCATTTTTATGCTATTTTTACCTGAGTTTAATTGAAGGGAAGAGCAAGGCCTCAAAATGAGATTTCTATTCTTTGCCGCGTTTATGAAAATTCCCGGAACCTAACAACTCTGATTTTTACAAACCGATGAAACATATTAATTTGAACATTTTGCGGAATTTTGCTCCGGCTGGGGTAGTTTCCCGATCCCTATTAATGCGAGAATTCGCTTTTTCAGGCTCGGTCCTTCCATTTTGCGCATTTTTGATCTTCACTAATGAATGATTTAACAATCCATTTACCAGCCTGATGTCTCGGCTAATATTTATTTTATTAAATCCGGCGCTTCCCGGTGAATTTTTGAGGGCTTTATATCTTCCACATGTAATTTTGCCGTTTTGCGATTTAGATTTCTTATGAAACTAATGAAAGACGAAGGATTACTGATTTTCCTGCCCTTTGGTGCTTGCATATTCTTGAAACAAAAATTTTTGTATTGTATTTATCTAAAGAGCTTAGTTTTAATTTAGTTTTAAAGGTTTTTAAAACAGTTTTATCGAAAATGGTTTCGGGAATTTTCGGCTTTTCGAGCCTAAAATGCATTTCGAGCCCATTAAGCAGCTGGAAACTATTTTTTTCGCATATACACTTGCTGATCATAAAAATCTTGTTTTTATAATATTTTTAGTAGTCTTTTTATAATATTTTTAGTTAATAAAAAAGGTCTCTATTTTATTGTAGGGCCTAAAGGATTACTGCGAAAACTGGTTCCCCCACCGCTAACAGTCCAGTACCAAATGAAGGAGGTGTGGTCTGCTCAAAAATTGGTCCCACTTTAGTGTGGGGCCCTCCACTTCCGGGGTGAGCACGAGAAGAAGCGGGGGAGCAAATTCGAAAATTTGGGGCCCCGAGGCGGCGAAGAACGGCGGATTGGCTAATTCCCCGCGAAAAGCCCCCCCAAATTGGGCTTAATTTTCTTCGCGGCGGGGAGGAGGGGAGAAGAAGCTCGGCTTCTCCTTCTGTTGCACACGCCCAGCCGAAATCGCGGAAAAAGGCGGAGGACGAGGAGGAGGAGCAAGAGCAAGAGCGGTCGCAGGGCTTTGTCTGCTTATTTTTAGGCCCCAAAAAGCAGGACTTTCAAAACTTTTGTTGATTGGAAATTTTTGAAACTTCAAAATTTCAGAAACGATCCTGATTTTTCGAATTTTAAAAGTAGCGAAGCGACTTGTGCTTTATTTTAAATGCCAATGCCACCGTTTAACCAGTTGTCGACCAATGTTTTTCTTAAAAAAATTTGGTGGTCCTGAAGTCCCGAAACTTCAAATTTTAAAAAGCCAAAAATTTGGAATAAATCAAAACTCATTATTATTATTTTGAGCGGATATTAAAAAAATTCGTAGTATATTTTTTGATTCGCTCTCGAATGGCATGTTTAAAATACTGTAAAAATAGCGAAATTGTCGATATTATCTTCTGCACCCCTTTTCGAACGTTATTTTTGTTTTTCCTTGAAATTTTTTATATTACAAAATTTTGTGTTCCCATCGAAATGCTGAGTAAATTTTTTGATGCCCGTTCCAAAAATCCCGAAAAAAATAGCAAAAACATCGAAAAAAAAATCGATTTTCGCCAAAAACTGATGGCTTCCAAAGCCTCACTTGTTAAATTTGACCACAGGGTAAGCTAGCTGAGGCCATTTAGGAACAGCTTCTCACCCCTAAATTCTATCGCTGGGTGTATATTCGAGCTATCTACTAGCCGTCCAGCCAGTTCAGCGGTCGGGGGGCCATTCCGGCGCCGAAGCGATTCAAGGGGCCAAGAACGTTCCCCCCTCCCCCCCCTTTCTCGCGCTTTTTAAATCCTTCCCATCCACACCCTTTCCCCCCATTCCCTTTTCCGCTTTTTCCGTGCTGCCGTTTTGCCATTATGGGATACCCTTCGCGCGCGTTCGCTGCCCCACCCCAAAAAAACGACTGCCGAAAATGGGCTTCCGAAAGGCTGGAAAGCTTTCAAAGTCGGGCCCGGATACTTTAAAGGGAGCAGGAAGGCCCAGGAAAAATTAGCATAAACGGGCTTTAGTTCTAAAATTAGCATAACTCTTCTCTGCTCCCTCCTGTCTGGCTCCGCTCTCCGCCCATTTTTTGCATTGGCATTCCCGGTTGGCTCGTTGCCAATTATGTATTTTTCGTACTTTTCATCTGCATTGAAACATCCATTTTTTTTGCAAAAAAGCTGAAATGGTGTAGACAATTGGCTCATTAGTCCAGCTTTAAAATTCCAGATTGTTAAGAATCTATTAAACATTCGGATTCACTCGAAGCGACTGCCGAAAATGGGCTTCTGAAAGGCTAGAAAGCTTTCAAAGTCGAGCCCGGATGTTTTAAAGGGATCAGGAAGGCCCAGGAAAAATTAGCATAAACGGGCTTTAGTTCTAAAATTAGCATAACTCTTCTCTGCTCCCTCCTGTCTCGCCCCGCTCGCCGCCGATTTTTTTGAATTGGCATTTCCGGTTGGCTCGTTGCCAATTATGTATTTTTCGTACTTTTCATCTGCATTGAAACATCCATTTTTTTTGCAAAAAAGCTGAAATGGTGTAGACAATTGGCTCATTAGTCCAGCTTTAAAATTCCAGATTGTTAAGAATCTATTAAACATTCGGATTCACTCGAAGCGACTGCCGAAAATGGGCTTCTGAAAGGCTAGAAAGCTTTCAAAGTCGAGCCCGGATGTTTTAAAGGGATCAGGAAGGCCCAGGAAAAATTAGCATAAACGGGCTTTAGTTCTAAAATTAGCATAACTCTTCTCTGCTCCCTCCTGTCTCGCCCCGCTCGCCGCCGATTTTTTTGAATTGGCATTTCCGGTTGGCTCGTTGCCAATTATGTATTTTTCGTACTTTTCATCTGCATTGAAACATCCATTTTTTTTTGCAAAAAAGCTGAAATGGTGTAGACAATTGGCTCATTAGTCCAGCTTTAAAATTCCAGATTCTTAAGAATCTATGAAACATACACATTTACTCGAAAAACTCGACTCTGAAAGGCTGGAAAGCTTTAAAAGTCGGGCCAGCAGGCTTTAAAAGGATCAGGAACAGGGGTGGGCAAGGTTATGCAGCGGCAAAATCCCGGCAGTCCATTTTCCGGGGGTCCGGCAGTCCTTTTTGGGCGGGGAAAGGCGATTTTTTCGGGCTGAAAGTGCCACCAAATGGTAGATCTCGTCATTCCGCGTCGAACCATATCCTGCATATCCCGTCGGCAGTCCGACTTCGTGGAGAAGTTCGATGAGCTATCAGAAAATAGCGACTTTTTACGGGTTTTTTCGGTCTAATTCCGCGATATCAATATGTACACGGCTGAAAGTGCCACCAAATGATAGATCTCGTCATTCCGCGTCGAACCATGCCTAACATGTCGCTGCGGCAGTCCGACTTCGTGGAGATGTTGGACTGCCGGAGTGTAACATAAAATCTGCGAATCCTCAAAACCGGGTTTTTGAGGGTCGTGTGCCGTCCCTTTAAACGGCAATAGCTCAGGCCCGGAAGCTGGGATCCTAAGGATAAGTAGCTCAATTTGAAGGTCAGAATAAGGGCTATCAGATGGCGTGCCAAGCTACTTGAGAAATTGTTGGGGCTCGGAGATCCTGGACTGCCGAGTTTGAGGACCATTTGCAGGAGCACATTTTTCCGATTTCTTCAAAAAATCATATCTCAGTAATTTGTCGATGGATTTGTATGAAATTTTCACACGAGATGTACGGTAAGCTGTTCTATCCAAAGACGTAAAGAGCGTCGCGTCGGCAGTCCGATTTTCGGGGCAAAAAGTAGGTTTTAGCATTCGCAGACCATTTGCAGCGACCAAATTTTGTCTAACGAATCATGGAATGGGGCGGAAATAAAACCAATTTTGGATTTTAAGATGCTTAGGGTTATCGGAGACGCAGAATAAAGCCAGAGCGGGTCTGTCTGTCTTTCTGTCTGTGGGTCTGTCTGTCTGTCGGTCGGTCTGTCCGTTATGATCATGAGGAAATCGCGATTTTCGGATACCTCCTCGAACTTCTCCTCGAAGTAGGACTGCCGAAGGGACCTGTAGGGTATGGTTCGACGCGGAATGACAAGATCTATCATTTGGTGGCACTTTAAGCCGTGTACATATTGATATCGCGGAATTAGACCGAAATAACCCGTAAAAAGTCGCTATTTTCTGATATCTCATCGAACTTCTCCACGAAGTCGGATTGCCCACGGGACATGTAAGGTATCGTTCGACGCGGAATGACGAGATCTACAAGTTGGTACCACTTTCTGCCATGTAAATATCGATATCAGCCAACTAGACGGTAAAAACCTGAAAAAGTCGCTATTTTCGGATATCTCCTCTCTGAAAATCTCTAGGTTGTTCCGATTTGTTAGCTAGTTAACTTCAATAAACTAAGTAGCATCCGTGCGTTATGTTCCTATCGCGCCCTGTCCCTATGTCTGGTTATATGCTGTTCTTGGGTGCTTTGTAACCGTCAATGTTTATCACATGCAACATTTAACAATCATGCAACAAATAGTTTTCTGAATTCCCGACTGCGCCATCAGCTTCTCCAACGAGGCCGCCACCTGTAAAAGTTCATTATTAAAAATCGCCAATTTTTTCCGGCGCTTCGCGCCGGTAAAAAATTTCCCCCTCCTCCTCCCTCCGGCAGTCCCCCCTCCCCCCGGTCTAAATCCCGGCAGTCCCCCATTTGCAGATCCGCATACCTTGCCCACCCCTGATCAGGAAGGCCCAGGAAAAATTGGCATAAAACGGGCTTTAGTTCTAAAATTAGCATAACTCTTCTCTGCTCCCTCCTGTCTCGCCCCGCTCGCCGCCGATTTTTTTGAATTGGCATTTCCGGTTGGCTCGTTGCCAATTATCTATTTTTCGTACTTTTCATATGCATTGAAACATCCATTTTTTTGCCAAAAAAGCTGAAGTGGAGTAGACAATTGGCTCATTAGTCCAGCTTTAAAATTCCAGATTGTTAAGAATCTATTAAACATTCGGATTCACTCGAAGCGACTGCCGAAAATGGGCTTCTGAAAGGCGGGAAAGCTTTCAAAGTCGGGTCCGGATACTTTAAAGGGATCAGGAAGGTCCAGGAAAAATTAGCATAAACAGGCTTTGGCTCTAAAATTGGCATGTATCTTCTCTGCTCTCTCCTGTCTGGCCCCGCTCTCCGCCGATTTTTTTGCATTGGCATTCCCGGTTGGCTCGTTGCCAATTATGTATTTTTCGTACTTATCATATGCATTGGAACATCCATTTTTTTTGCAAAAAAGCTGAAATGGTGTAGACAATTCGCTCATTAGTCCAGCTTTAAAATTCCAGATTGTTAAGAATCTATGAAACATTCGGATTCACTCGAAGCGACTGCCGAAAATGGCTTCTGAAAGGCTAGAAAGCTTTCAAAGTCGGGCCCGGATATTTTAAAGGGATCATGAAGGCCCAGGAAAAATTACCATAAACGGGCTGTAGTTCTAAAATTGGCATGAATCTTCTCTGCTCTCTCCTGTCTCGCCCCGCCCTCCGCCCATTTTTTGCATTAGCATTTATGGTTGGTTCGCTGCCAATTATGTATTTTTCGTACTTATCATATGCATTGGAACATCCATTTTTTTTTGCAAAAAAACTGAATGGAGTAGACAATTCGCTCATTAGTCCAGCTTTAAAATTCCAGGTTGTTAAGGATCTATGAAACATTCGGACTCACTCGAAGCCACTGCCGAAAATGGCTTCTGAAAGGCTAGAAAGCTTTCAAAGTCGGGCCATCAGACTTTAAAGGGATCATGAAGGCCCAGGAAAAATTACCATAAACGGGCTGTAGTTCTAAAATTGGCATGAATTTTCTCTGCTCCCTCCTGTCTCGCCCCGCTCTACGCCCATTTTTTGCATTAGATTTTTCGGTTGGCTCGTTGCCAATTATAGGCGAACCCTGTTCTATACTGTGTTAAATCTGTGTGTTTTTCGCACTTTTCATAGGCATTGAAACACCAATTTTTTTTGCAAAAACAGCTTCTGAAGTTGAGGAAGAAGCTACTTGCATTAGTCAAATTTCAAAAGTTCCGATTTTTAAGATTCTATGAAACATTCAAAACTTAATAATCGCTCGGTCCCGGCTACTCTGATTGTTTGCATTCCATTCCGGTTAAAGCCCTACTAAGTCCAATTTAAATTTCATACTTTGTATAGTGCCTGAAACAACATTTTTTCCACAAACTTGAATTTTGGACACTTTTATTGGCGAAGCCCAGACAGTCCAGGCTTCTAATATTTTTGCAACATTCTAATTTGACGCAAAACGCCTGTCAAAAATGGACTTCCGAGGGGCCGGCAAGCTTAAAATTCATTTTTGGGCCTATTTGCTCGCAATCAGTTTGATTTAATCCTTGTACTCATCTAAAATTAAAATTCGTACTTTGAGTAATCTTTGAAAAATCTATATTTTCCAAAAAAACGGAAGTCCGATTTTTAAAATTCTAACCAGGGTTGAAAAGCCGCTGCGCGACTTTTCAACCCTGGCCCCGTCGGAACAAATGAAATTGTAAACTTTGCATAATTCCGCCTCAATCAAGCTCCGAAAAAATGAAAAGAGTTCCCTGTATATAGGCTGATTCAACTTCCGGTATATGCTACTTGTTGCCTAACAAAGAGAGTGCACGAAAATTTTAGAAAAACTGATTTTTAATATCGAAAATAGCTTATTTTGATGACCAGTGGAAAAAGTCCGCTTCGCGGCCCTTTTCCACTGGACCCCGTCTAGGACCCATGAATTCTCTTTCCTTTGTTTGAAGCCTGCGGCGCAAAAGCCTGAGTCAAGGAACCATTCTTTGGCCTGCGGCGCAAGAGCCAGCGTTGCGCTCCAACCTTTGAGCCTGCGACGCCAGCTACTACTTCACCCCCCCGGATTTAGCTGATCTGGGGCAAGGCACCATCCATGGCCTGCGGCGCCAGAGCCAACGTAGCCAGAATCTTTGAGACTGCGGCGCTATTTACTGGTTTCCTCCGGGATTTGGCCTGCGGCGGGAGAGTCCGGGCCAAGGACTTTTCCTTTGGCCTGCGGCGCTAGAGCGAGCGCCAGACCTAAATCTCGCATACGGAGAGCCAAGCAATATGTTTGTTTGAAGAATTACCAAAAAGCAAAAAGTAGTCATCGCGGCGGATCCGAACCCTTGACCCCTGGCGCCGTGGACCTGGTGCGCTTCCCTTACACCACAGGGAGTTGGGAGTGCGATGCGGGACAGGCCTCTTCATCCCCTGGCGACCGGGCGGGCGCCGTCTAGTCACTTTACAAAAGTCGATTTTTGAGGTGGAAGATGATCGAATTTCTAAAATCTAATAAGCTGCGCCTAAGAAGCACCATCGATTACATAAGCGGTCCAAATTTTAGCCCGGAATTCCATCAGGGCTTCGAGTTATGCCCCGGACACCACGGCTCTTGGCCCATTTTGTTAAGGACTTTTTGGAAAAATGCTCATAAAAACTTTAGATTACAAAATCTGCCAAAACCCAAAATTATATCACAGGAGAATTCGATTTTCAATCTAACCTCCAAAAATTAACGCTGAATTCCTTTTGGATCGCGAGATATCCTCTGAACAAACCTTTTTTTGGCCAAAATGTTAAGGGTTTTCCACTATTTTGCTTGTAAAATCCTTAAATGAGGGAATTTCAAAAAACAAAAAAAATGCCTATAAAGAGAATGTGTTTTTCCACCTCCATGCCAAAAATCAGCGCAAAATTCGGCCTGACGGCCGAGAAATCGGCTGCACAGAAAACAGACATACTTTTCTCGCTTATAGTATAGGATTTTGAAAAGTGTGCAGTAATCTCCAGACCAATGCGCACCTAATGATGTATCATACGTACCCTAAAATTCATCCCCTATTGAGTTATCCTCCGGACATAGAGACGGAAGTTGCATGCAAATCGACACACACACAGACACTATTTTTTTATATATAGTAGGATCTCACGCAAAACAGCCGAAAATTGACTTACAAAAGACGGGAAAGCTTTAATCTCGGGCCAGGATACTTTAATTTTTCGGGACTATCTTCTCGCCATCAGCTTCATCCGTGTATTATTCCAAAATTAACATACGTACTTTCGTTAATCTTTGAAACATCCATTCTTTGCAGCAAAAGTTCTTTGAAAGCTTGTTCAGGTATCGCTTTAACGCAACCGCTTTACCACTGAGCTACTCGCATAAATACAATTAATCTGAACTTCTAGAATTTTGAAAAAAAAAAGATTTATTTCAAGCATCATTGCGATGGCAAATCTATTGTGGATTGCACGTTGATAGTTTCGTTATATTCCACCTTACCAATATTTCCCAAAAATTTGGCTTTTTAGGAATCGCTTCTTGACACCCGGATCCGCAATTTTCGAGTGGTGGTGCTCGAAGAGAGAGAGAGAGAGAGAGCGAAGAGGGAGAGAGAGAGAGAGAGGGCGCGCGAGCGAGAGAGAGAGAGAGAGAGAGAGAGAGAGAGTGAGAGAGAGAGAAACGCAGATGCGCGGGTGCGGGCCCAATTTGCAACGCGCCTCTAATTTTGCGAAGGCTCGAAGAAGCAGGGGAAATCACGAAGCAGCCTTCGAGCGCTTCTTTTTCTACTACTCTTCTACCCCCTAAAAATGGAGAAATCCTAAGTTTTCCCTACCTTTCCTATTTTCGAATTTTCGAGTCCGAGTTCAAGTGCTTTCCGTTCCACTTGACGTGTAGCGTCTGATTTTTCAAGTTTTGATTTTTGATTTTTGATTATGGATTTGTTGGCTACGAATTAGATCCTTTTTCCGCTACGCGACACGCAAAGTGCAGGCCGTTTGATGTCCAAAAAATGTCGTAATCTATTCCGCAATGAAAAATGTTTTAAAATGTTTTAAAAGCTTTTTGAAACACGATTTTGCAGGCTTTTTGCGTTTGCTAGCAAAATGTTTCGCGCTTTTCCGATAAGCAAGGGCAACGGGTCTGCAGAATTTCTTTGTCCGATAAGGGAGGTGTAATGTTAGATTAACGGGTATTAATTCGGAACCGAAGCACTGCCAATCAACACCAGTTTTTTGGAATGTAACTTATGTCTCAAGATGTATCTTTTTAAACTTTTTAAACCAGGCCACTCGGTCGATTTGGAAATTGAATTCGGATTCAGCGAAAAATTCTGCACCACATAGGCCTGGTCCCGCCCCGAATTTCCATCCTGCCCAAAAACACTTTAATGTAGGAGAGGAATTCAGCTTACAGGGCATAACGACATGTAATTCGAAGGGCATGTAATTCGGCCTTTCTTGATTGACAGCAAGGTCCATCGACGTGTGATGAACTTTTTTGAAACGCCCATCTTTCAAGGATTAAAATGCTTCCGTTTTTTAACCCCAGTTGAAACAAAATTTAGACAATTGCAAAATTAAGCATTTTAAACGAATCTCGAAACCAAAGCATAATCTCGAACAGATCCGCGGATATCTGATAGGATTTTTTGAAACGCACTGTTTTGAAGATCCAAAATGTTTCAGTTTTCCCAAGCCCCGATTTAGAAAAATTTAGAACATTTCCAAAAATTTCCGTACCGCCTCCGATCTAGGGAATTTCGAAGCGCCTGCTTGCCGGCCCCTTGAATTAATCCACCACTTCGCTGCTCTGGTCCGAATTCATAAACAAAAAAAGTGGCGAGTTTGACGTCATCTCCACCAGTGCATAATTACACGCTCGCTATTATAAACGATCTAAAGCTGGGACGAAACATTTCTTCAGAATCTTCACACAAACGTTGATTAAGAAGCTTTCACAAAACGTATGTTTCGGAAAAATCGCTTGTTCAGAACTTTTCTGGCTCATTACTTTTGTTTCCGTTTAGGCCGTCGGTGATTTTTCCTAGATAAATTTTTCCTAAAGCCAGTTTTTTCCAGAAGCCATTTTTCCTAAAACCGGGAGCTTATGCAGAAGATTACTTATCCTGGCACCAAAGGAAAAATGGCTTTAGGAAAAAGGCATCTAGTCAAGCTTGAGATGAAGGAGTCCCGGGAGCCGGGAGCTCGGGAAGCTTAGGGAGGTATATTAAAGTGTCACTAACCCTAATTTTTAACCATTATACTTTCTTAGTCAATTGCGACAAGATTCAATACGATCACGACTTTTTTAAGCTCATACTGCAAAAACGTCTTCGGCTCCCAGGGCCCCCTCAGCTCGAGATTTACTAACTGTCTAGGAAAAATGGGTTTAGGGAACCTGAGCGGCAATCCACATTTGTCCTGGGCTTTCCTTTTATAAAAAATGATCTTTCAAGAAAGTTTTACCTCTGCCCGAAGCTCAAGTTGTCAATAATATGCTGATATTAAAGCCTACGAAACGAAGTCAAGAAAAAAACATCCAAAAATATGTAACTATCGGATTTTTACGTCAACGCGCAGTTTTCTACTTTTTAAGGAAAGTGGGCGGGGCGATTAACCTTTTTTATGCACTAGCTATAGGCGGCTCTCTGCCTTTATATCTCTCTCTCTCTCTCTCTCTCTCTCTCTCTCGCCGTCTGAACAAAGTCGAGTTCAGTCCGGGCGCAATTTCCTCATTTTTTGCCTACATGTTCCTTCAAAGCGGGGCTGATGGCGCGGAATGGCCGCGTCGGCTCCCACGGCCCCCTAACAATTTAGTATGGCGTCTCAATGCTCCTTGAACTCCATTAATTATTAAAATTCGGGCTATCGGAATTTTAAATGCTATGTAAAGAGTATGAAAAACCTTATGTTGCAAAAAAATTCAGTTTCAATGTTTTTAGGGATATGATAATGTCATACTCAAAAAGGCTTTAGAGCATTTTACAAAGCTAAATTTAATTATTCTTAAAAATAGTATTTTAAAATCGGGTACCTTTTGAGATCCGAACTTCTTTTTGACGCTCTTTCTCGCTGCATCCCTATATTTCATGCGCGCTCGCTTTGCTTGAATTTTTGACTTTAGAGACTCGCGCAAGTCCTGGTTTCAGAAACTCAATTCCATGGCGTAACCTTTTTTATAAATCTGAACCGGAAAACTTGTTTAAAGATTAAAATGTCGAAAATAAATGTAGGTTTAGCTGTAGTTTCATCCAGATTTTCGAATTTCCAAAGAAAAACTTTTACGGGAAGGTTGCGGAAAGTCTCCGGTCTCTCTTTCTCTGCTCTCGCACCATATTTCGTGCCCTCTCGCCTTGATTGACTAATTGCAGTCTTTTCATGCTAACGAAATATAGATGACACAGTGCTATCTGTACGTAATTTCATGGCCTAATCGGATATTCAAGATTTTTTGATGTTTCAAACTTGGACGTCAAATCTAGGCGCGCTGATCATAAAGTGAATGAAAACGAACAAGATGAAACAATTTTCGTCGGTGCTGGGCTGTTAGCGGGGGGGCCGGGTGGGGGCCTTTTAGATCCAAATTTTTGCCGGTAAACCCGTCCGTGTAATTTTTGACGTGTAAGAATTCATTTTTACTACATTTCACACAATTTTAGATAGGAAAATCTCCCCAAAGTAATAAAATTGTCAAAAATGCTTGAATTTTAGGTAACAAAAATGTATGAAAATGACGAAAAATCGTCAAATTTTCGAATTTTCGACATTTTTTAGGAGAGTTTTTAGACTTTTTAGCATTCAAAAACTACTAAAAACTTTATAAAAATACGGTAAATATGACCAGAAAGCGGAAAAAAAATCAGTGTCCCAGTTTCCGGTCACACCTCGGCCTCCTTGCTCTCTTTCTCTGCTCCCTCTCCATATCTCGTGCTCTCTCGCTTTGATTGTCTTATTCCAGTCTTTTCAGGGGGTTCTTTCTGCTTTGATCTGAGATGGGCGGCTGTCGAGATGTCCTTTTTTACCGGGCCTGGCCGGCCCGGCTGGCCCGATCGGCTGGCCGTCCCCGAGTAAATAGCCGGATCTTTGGCCACCCGCCCACATTCCATAGCTATATTTATACGATTTTCGGAATCTTGTAAAAACCGGAATAACAACATTACAAATTACAAAAACCAACCTCAGTTGAAATTACATTTAACTTATTCTGTCGATTTGTAACTTTTTATGAAACAATTTTTACTTACAGCTGCTTAGCTAACGCTTTGCGCTTTGACCCCTGCCCGCATTCGAAAGCTATATTTACTAAAAGATTTTTGAAAAATTGGAATTTAAATAGTAGCGACGGGAGCGCAAGGCGAGTTTTGGCTATCCGTTATTCAATTCGTGAATTACGTTCCTCTTTGGCATGAATTTTTAGTGTTACATTTTATTTTCAGAAATTGGTTGAAAGGCCGTCACATCAATATTCAAAACATTAGATAGGTTTATAATTATTACCGAAACTTTTTTTCATCCCTTGAAAATCGCATTCTTTCACAGCGGGGCGCCTTGTCTAAAAATCCCCCAAAAATGCCTTGCCGTCCCTTTAAAACAAATCGCCCTCCCCGGAAGTCCCGGTAGCTCGTGCTCAATCCAGTTCCCGCTTTGCTGCTGCTCCTCCCCTCTTCAGTTCATCATCATAAATGTGCCGTGGGGGCACATGGGACCCTGGCCGATCCCCCGCATAAAAGCTTAATTACTACTCCACACTCTGGCCGGCTGTATGCAACCACTCTCGCACCGCTCTCTCTCCATCTCTCTCTCTCTCCCTCTCTCTATCCCTCTCCCCTATGTTTGTTTGTCTGTCCATCCAGCTTTCCTTTTATCAAATTCTGACTAGAAAATGAGTCCTCGTGGCAGATCCTCCCATTTCCGTAGTACATAGTAATATGCGTATTTTTGACCCCAGCCACCCCGGCTGGGAATATATGATTGCTGCATGAAAATAGCCGTTAGGATTTGGAGTACGGTAGTGGAGAGAATTATTTTTCGTGCCACAGTACGTCGAGTTAATACATTTCATATTTTGCGGGTATTATGATTTCGTGAAACACACTATTTTGTAGCAATTGCAAATTTTTGCAAAATAGTGTGTTTCACAAAATCATAATACATGCAAAATATGAAATGCATTAATTCTACGTGCTGTTTCACGAAAATAATTCTCTCCACTACCGTACTCCAAATCCAAATGGCTAGGAATACGGCCTATCGTATTTTAAATTTAAATTATTTAAGATGAATTAGATTAGATTTATTTAGATTTAGTCTTCTAGAGAGTCCTTCGAATTGATGGCTGTGTTGCCTGCCTCGCATTGTTGGTTTAAATTTTGATTTTCGATTGCAATTTTCTGAAACATTTTTTTTGTGTTTTTTAGAATTTTGCTAGACATACGGCCTATCGTATTTTAAATTTTTTCTGAAACTCTTTTTTTTTAGATTTTGCGGTAAATTGATCCGCCCAGCATGACCAGCCTAATACCCTATCATGGCATACCAACAATAAAAGTTTATAATTTGAATTAAACTATTAAAAAACTAACTTACGAAGAAATTCATTCTTTTTAAAACAGCTTTTTTCAGAAATTTTTCAGACATTTGGAAAATCGTATCGTGCCTAGCGTTTTATTTTCATGCCTTTTTCTCTTTTTCTCTTTCTCTTCTCTTTTCTCTCTCTCTCTCTCTCTCTCTCTCTCTCTCTCGATCTCTCTCGTCTCTCCTCCCCAATATAATACGCAATCCACTTGAATTCCCATTTCTCTTGAAGGGCCCCTATTTCTGATTGGAAATTGGAAATACACCTCACCACACCTTTCCCCCTAACCAGAAAGGGCTTTTCAATTTTATGGGTATAACGTGGTTCCGTCGGTTCTTCGTACCTTGAAACCCATTTTCTTCTGGATGTCTACGGAGCTTCCTGGTTAAAAAAAACACAAACACTCAAAAAATTGTGTTTCAATAAATATATGCACCAGCACTAGGGATTGTTAATCAATTTTCACTTGTTTGGTGCAAAAATGTAATTGCATTACGTTACGACATGTAATTAATGCGAGCCTAAAAAGTCTATTTGCCCTAAAACTTAACGTTTTTCACGAATATTTTGCTTTTTTGCAACGAAATCGATTTGTCGGTACTTTTAGGCAGTATCTTCTCCGTTTTTTAAAAAGCTTTTAGTTATCTTAATACGGCATATTCATAGTTCGGTTTTGAATATCTGCGCCAGTGAGAAAACCAGCACCTGAAATTAAGGTGTTTCAAAAATTCGCCTACAAAAGGTCGGAATTTTTCAGCGGAATGCAATCAAGTTGCATAATTTTTGCTTATTTTAACAGTTTCATATTATAACCATTTTATAATATTTATTTGTAGCTTTGCTCGTGAATCATAAAGATATGATTTTTATACCGTGGTTTTTAGAAGTCTAATTAGGCGGGGCGCATCCAAACAAAAGTCAAGCCTTGGAAAAAAAAAATTGTGTTTCAACACAAATCCTAGTCAATCGGCAAATTTCGGCTGGATTGAATGCATTCGAAACTGAATTAATTTCCGATGACCGTTTGGCATTGACCGATACGTGACGTATCAAAAATAAACAAAGATATATAATAACCAGGGGCGTAGCTAGAAAAAAATTTCGGGGGGGGGGCCCCGAAAAATTTTTTCGAAAAACTCAAAAAATCAACGAGAAAACAGCGCCGCAGGCGAAAAATTTTGGAAAAAAGGGTATATAACTCTACAAATAGCAGTAAAAACGTGAAAACATAGCGCCGCAGGCAGCAAAATTTTTGAGAAAATAAAAATCATAAGGGTCCCCCCTTATGAAATTTTCGGGCCCCGGCCGATTTCGGGGGGGGGCCCCGGGCCCCCGGGGCCTGTATTACGCTACGTCCCTGATAATAACCCATACAATTATAAACAGAAATAATCAAAGAAAATTTAAAGGTTCTAAAAGCTGACGGTGCCATGGAAATTGAAATTTTGGTCACGCAACCCCGATGCTAAAAATAAAATCTTTCAGGTCTGCGCGCGGTAAATGATTTTTTTTTTGCATAGCAATTTGTAGCGAAACAAAATCCGAAAAGTCGTCAAATGTATCTGCTGGCCTGCTTTTAATAGTTTTTACCGTCATTTATTTTCTAATTAAAACTAAGTAATGGCCTTTCTAGGTAGCTTTCTAAAAAATGCCCTTTTCCCAGGGCTTCTCTCCGCTTACGGAGCCTCACTGAAATTAGTCTGGCTAATCGGCCAACGGTCAGAAGTGTCTTTTAGGAAAGAGGATCTCTCTCCTTGAATCTCTCTCCCTCCCTCTCTCTCTCTCACTCTCTCTCTCACTCTCTCTCTCTCTCCCACTCACTCATTCTCGCTTCCAAGGAGCAGCAGATCTCCCAGCCCTATTTACTTCCACGGGGTGAATAGCATGAGGGCACTCATTCTAGTTTCTCCAGATTTGAAAGGCCTTCCTAAAGGATCTATGCTAGCATGCAGTCTCGCTCTCTCGCGCGCTTTCTCTCTCCCGCCCTCTCTCTCACTCCCTCTCTCTATCCCTCTCTCACTCTCTCGTCTTTTTCGCTGTATCTCTCTCATTCTCACTCTCTCTCTCTCTCTCTCTCTCATTCTCGCTCTCGCTTTCACTTTTTACGAGATTAAATAAGTTTTGGCACACAGAAATAACCTGAACCTTAAAGGGATACCGACGGCATAATTAATCGGTGACGCGAGGGAAGAAAATGTCTTTGCGTCTCGCCCCTAGGCGCGTTCCCTGCCCTGATGGCTAAATGCCAAAAAGCTGATCAACGCCGGTCGACCTATGCCGTCGGTAACCCGTTAAGTTTGCAGAATTTTGGAAAATAAAATGTTTTACCGTAACTTCGGGCCGGGGCACCCTTGGTTTGGATAATGTATCGTTCGGTCTGTAGTAATGTTGGATAGTCCTGTCCTTCTCTAAAATGGCTCCCGTCCTTTAAAGGACACGTTCAGGGACGTTTTTTTGGAAAAAAGAAAAGATTGTTGCCGCGGCCGGGGGTCGAACCCGGGCCCCCCGCTCGGGAGGCGCGGATGCATACCAGTCAGCCACAGCTATAACCTGGCGTGGGAAGGGGCGCCCCACGCCACAAAGGAGGGAAATTGCCTCCCACGGCACGGGCAGGCGGTGCGCGCGGTCCCTGCGTCCATAGGGTGTACACGTTGGGACGAGTACACGGCCCCTCCCTGAACGTGCGCTTTAATTAGAAGCTATAGAACATACCGCATGCCGGTTTTCGGAGAACCATTGAATTTTTTACTGTCCTGAAAATTCAGGTGTTGCAAAAACGTTCCTTGATCCGAGGGTACAATTGTCAGCAATATTCTCAAAGGGCCCCGGATAGCTTGCGAAAACATTGGTCAATTTTCAGGGGGCATATCTCCTCTGATTAGTCCATACAAAATGCGCGTCAACCCCGGCGCTTCAGAAACATTTTCTGGTAAAGGTCGCTTAACGGGGGAGGTGCGGATGGAAACTGGGAAAATTCATTTTGCCCTATACGAGCTCGTTGCTCCAATTCAATTTTAACAAGTATCAAGTAAATCATTAAAAAAGCGTCTTAATTATGATAAATTTTCGACCAAATAGCAATTTCGGAAATTATGCCAGTTGGGCCAGAAATGTGACCTACAAAATTCAAAACATCGATTTTTTAGAATAAAAATTTCGAAACTTTAAAAAATTGTAAATGGCTTCTAGCTAGTTTTTCGATTGTAAATGTAGATACCCCTTACGAAAATTCTATTAAAAAACCCTATTCTTGCGTTCCTCGACCTTCCTGGATTTGGACAGAGAATTCCACTCCCCCCCCCCCGAAAACGCAAAAGTACCGAGGTTTCTGCTAGCCTGCCTCGCTCTAAAATTAACATTGATAATTTAATTTTTTCCAGATCGGATACAAGTATTTTCAAGCCTGTTACTGTTCACCTAAAGTTTTCATTAACCGCAATACTTTCTGAAACATAAAAACAAAAATATGTTTCTGAACGTGTGTTTCTCTCCCCTTGACGCCGAGACTAATTTTCGTGCTCCCAGGGCATGCTTTACTTCTTTTTCTACTCTTTTCCTTTTTTCTCTTTTTTCCCCTCTTCTTTTTCTGTATTTTCCGCCCCCCTCCTCCGCCCAGCATAATTATTGACGCATCCGGGTTTTCGAAGTTAAGGAGCCAGCCAGGTGGCAGGCTAATTTATTTTTGTTGAAAATTCATACTCTCTCACGCGTTCTCTCTATCTTTCGCTCTCTCTCGCTCTCTCTCTCTCTCAATTTCCCCCTCTCTCTCGCTTTTTCTCTAGCTCTCTTTCGCTCTATATACAATATGTCGTTTGTATGTTAAATACGACCAATTTAAAACGTTCGAAAATTTTGTGTTGTTTCGTGAGATCGAATGTTTTATCAAATTTACGGTAGCGCGCGTTCAAAAAACACCCAATGCCGTAAAAGTTGGCTGAATTTAACAATTTCCGTGAAATTAAGAAAAGATAATACCAAAAATTGCATTAGTAAATAATGCTATTCATGTTAGAAAAGATTGAAATTTATTAGCATTCATTATACTGGCGAGTTTTTCAAAATTCTTCAGGTAATATTTAAAAAATTTAAATTTATCAGATTTTGATAATACGCTTGGAGGAAATTCTGTTTACAGGTTTATACTGGCCTTCGTAGAAATACCTTTCCTTCTACCTTTTACTGGTGACGATGCAACATTTTTGGATTTGCTTCATGACTTGACCGATTTCATTAAAGGGCTGGAGAAAGATGGCCAGGCGTCCGTCGGGGTGACGGACCGACGAGACGCTACTATCGACGTAATTCATATTCGGAATTCCAAGGGTTTTAGGCAAAGCGCAGTTTGGGCGCAGGCCAACGCTAAAAACTGGGAAAGGGTCCCCTAGGGTATTTGAGGGCTTTTCGCCGCCGCGGCGCGGTTGGCGCCATAGTATAGAGGTTAGCACGCTGGGCTATGGGGTGAGCCATCGCTGGTTCGACTCCCGCCCGCAGCAAAATTCTTTGCTTTTTGGTCAAATGCATCTTTCTCGAGCCCTTTAAGGGATTTCACTGGTGGTTGTTCGCTGATTTTCTTGAAACATATTTTATAAATTTATTTTATTGGGAATCTGCCTGCCTGTTGCAACTCTGCGATGCGCTTTTATTACTGACTAAATGGTTTTCTATTATTTTTATAATAATTTTTGATGAAACATTACTTATGTCAATTACTTTTTCGCCAAAGCGGGGGCAAATATTCCGTGAGGAAGTCCTCTTTAAGTATTTTATTGGACTAAATTTCTTTGAATCACCGCATTTTTGCAACATTTTTTCGGAAACCAATGTTCGTATTTCACTATGCATTGAATGACTAGATCATTAGTTTAATTAACTAGTTCATTTCATCTTTGTACTGATTTTTAATTAAACATTTTTAACTTGCTTATTGCGCCGTTTCTAAAATCAATAACATCTGAAAATTCTATTTGCCATATTTGAAATTGATTTCGACTAAAAATTCCTTTGAAATAACAGCGTGTACTTTTAGTTTGTGAATTCAACTAAAACAATTTTAGGTATCATTTCTTAGATAGTTCGCGAGCCATTTTTAACCGATTTTCGTATATCATACGCGTGTGTTTGCCGGAATTAAGTGTTTTTGATACGTTTTTCTAAAAAATTTTATGAAACATTTTTCGGACATTTCTTTTCGCCCTGTCTAAAATCAGTAATCGGCAAAAATTCTATTGGCCAGATTCCGCACGGTTCCAGTCAACGGAGGACGGGGGGCAGCCGCGGCGTTTTGCTACTTCGTTGCACCATAAATGATTTTTCGTTTAATTTTTAAAAGTTTTTATGAAACATTCTTTTACAGCTTGGATATGAGTCCACTTTCTTGCGCATACAAATTCAATAAATTCAATATTAGCTGCGCAATTCTTTTGTTATTAATTGGATTTCATTCATGATTCCCCTTACTAACGACGACTAGGTGACATACGCACCATTTTGTGAATAATTTTTTATGAAACATTCTTTCGAAAATTTCCTTTTGCCGCTGTCTAAAATCAATAATCTCGGCAAAAATTCCATTTTCCAGATTCCGCACGGCTCCAGTGGACGGAGGACGGGCAGGGGCCAGCTGTGGCTCCTGTGGCTCCCAATTACCCAGATGGGTACCCCAGATTTCGTCGGGTTCTTCTTCTGGCGAGAGCCACGCAGGCTAAAGAGTGGAAAAAATGGGTGTGAGGGGGTCCTTTGTCCGGTTGATATTCACGCTTGTCTCCTTCTTCGCCACATCCCAGTTAGTCTAAATAACGCCCGGGGGGGTAGGGGTGGACGCGGAACAAATGAGAGGCGCGTCTAGAGGATGGGCACGTACTCGAATTCTAAATTTTGCTACTCTTCCGGATTTTGCCTGTTTTTGATCTAGTTGGACTTACTGGTTGCCAGTTTAGGAAATGAGAGGTGTACGGTAGTTTTATAGAGACTGGGAAGTCGTAAGTATAGACGTCTAGAGGATGGACACGTACTCGAATTCTTTATTTTTCGGCTTCTCTTACGGTAGCTTGAAAGGGGCTGAAAAGGCAGAGCCTTGGACGTCTAGGGGATGGACTTGTACTCGAATTCCAATTTTCCGGCGCTTCCGGATTCCTTGCAAAAACCAAGATTTTTTGGTCACTTTGCACTCATTTGGTGCCAGTTTAGAATTAAGAGGATTAAGCTAGTTTTAAAGGGATACCCAATGTTTTGGCGGCAAATATATAGTTATGTATTCCGGGCAGTACAACTGACGGACCAATTGGTGCGGCAACACGGGGCCCATTGTTGCCCAACAAAATTGTGGAAGGACCCTTTCCCACTTGTGGCGTCCCCATCCCACCTAATGGCTTGCCACTGTGGCCTAATGGATAGCGCCAGGTCTTCAAAACGGAGATCCCGGGTTCGACGCCCGCCCGCGGCATTGTTTTTACTTTTTGAGCTCCGGAAAGGTTGGCCATCCCTTTAAAGGGGCCGAACAAGCCAGATAGCCATTTCTAACAAAAAACCCTCTGTCAATTTCACAAGTTTTCTATTTCAAAAAATCTGTCTTTTGAGGGCTACCCACCATTACTTCTAAAAGTCATTACTTCTAAAATCATTACTTCTAAAACCATTACTTCTAAAATCCTAACCGTCGTTTTGGGCATAAATATGGCCAAACGTTCCGAAAAACTGATAATCCGACGTACCAACTTTTAGAAGTAGCGTTTTTAGAAGCAATGACTTTTAGAAGTACTGATCTAACCCCTCTTTGAGCGGTTCACCAGGGGATTTTTGCGACCTTGCCGAAGATTGCCGATTCTGGCAAACGCAGAATTTAATGCTGGTTGAGAGAGGAGACGGATCCAAAATCAAGTTAGCACGCAACTAGCCTGATATGGCAGATGGCTGAAACATGTTTTTCCGGGGAACGATGCAACAAATTTCAAGTTGATATCGTAGTGAATTCGTCTACTGCGGTCTATGTATTTATCTTTTTTTATGCGACTGCAATAATCATATTAATGCCTATAGTGGTGGCTTAATCTTTGCATCAAAAAAATTATGTGTTTTACCAATTTTCTAGCTCACTGGATTTTGGCAGTTCCTTAATATTGAGTCCTACTGCTTCTTCGCTTTACGGGAAACAGAGCCCGAAAAATTTGCATTTTCCGGTAGAAAATGATGATTAGAACTAGCGTGGCAACTAAAAATGACAATTACAGCAAGACTGCCGACCCGCGCGCTAAAAAGTGTAAAATGTCGATAAAAATGTAAGAGCCCAGGCACCAAAAAAAATGTTACTGAATTTTAGCTAATAGTTTTGTAATTGCAAGAAAATCATAAATAAGGATTAGGCTAAGTAACACCCGCCGTAAAAATTAAAAACGACAATTACCGTATCACCATCAAAACAAAAAATTCGTAGTAAATCACGGATATTCGTGACCCGTGAAAAATACCAATACGGTGAGCTTGAATAGCTTTTTTAGCTCCTTCGCCTTCAGGAATTTTTTTGAAACATATTCTTGTTCCTATTCTTCCCCGAGGGCAGGTATGCGCCCTCTCGAAATGGGGGTCGGGTGACCCACCAATTTCACGCTTGGATTTTTCGAGAAATACCGAGTTTCTCGTTCTCTCTCTCTCTCTCTCTCTCTCTCTCTCGGATTCGGGACACCGATGAAACCCCCCAGGAAAAACGAGCGGAACATTGGGCTCGTGCCAAACCCCAGGCCCTCAAAAATCTGTAGATTCCTGCCAGTCTTTTTCTGCCTGTCGTAGTACAGTAATCTTATAGATACCTTGAAGGTAAGGTATTAAAATTATCAAGGAAGACCAGAATCAAATTTTGTTTTGTTCGAAATAATGTTTCATCTTTTAAAAAATTTTGGCAACATAGGTGATCTTATTATAGCCGTGCAGCGTTATGTTAAAAACAATCGCGGGCTTTAAAAATTGAAATACTGCGTCTTCTAACACTCCTTTAATGTTGAAATTGAATTGCGACGTTTTTCATTTAATTCGCTATGTATCGTCAGGGAACTCCCTTAGAAATCTAGCGAAAACGTCGAGGAATATTCGAAACTCAGTTTAGTTAATTCCTAGGTCTGGGTTAAAAAATTTTTGAAACCGTCATAATTATGTTGTCGCTAACCCGGACGATTTAATAAGTATTTAACAGAGTTCGATCAAATATAGTTCTTATCATCGCTACTACCTTGAAGTTTGCGTATGGATCAGCAACCCGCCCTGAATTACTGGTTATAGCTCGCGTGACTGTTCATTTAGTTTTGAAACATAATCTTTTTTTCCCGCGCTAGAGCTCTCTCTCTCTCTCGTGCTCCCTCTCTTACAATTTTTTCTCGCCCTTGCTCACTTTAAATCTGTCTCCTTATATATCTCCTACGCTCTCTCACACCCGCATTCTAGATCTCTCGCTTTCTCGCCGTCTCTCTCTTTCTTTTCTCTCTCTCACTCTGTTGCTCTCTTTCTTTTTCTCTCTCTCACTCTCTCTCTCTCTCTCTCTCTCTCTCTCTCTGTCTCTCTCTCTCATTCTCACCCTCTATTTCTCACGCTCTCTCTCACAGGTTGTCTCTTTCTCTCTCCCTCACACTCTCTCACTCGCGCTCTCTCTCACTCGCTATGACTCTCTCACACGCTCTCTTTCTCTCTCTCTCTCTCAACATTTCGAAACAAAAAAAAAGAAAAAAAGACACGAAAAATATGCTTCTTCAAAAAACCATTTTTTCGCTCAGGACGACGTCGATCCGATTCGCATCCTCGCAATTTCCGCGTGTCCAAAAGTAGCCCGCTCCGACGGATCCGTCCAATTTTTGGGCCTTTTTCAGGCTATGGGACACATTTTGGGAGTTTCACCGGGGAAAGGGGGAAAAGCAGTCGATTCCTGACCTCCATCCCCCTTTTCCTGCCGCCCGCTGCAATCCAAGAAAACTAATTTTAAACGGATCGCGTTGGGGCCGCCGGTTTGGGGCTGCAGCTTCTCCTGGCTTCACCCCCCTGGCCGACATCCCGAAATTCTGCACTACTAGTACATTTGAAAAACATTTTTTGCGCAATTTTTGCTAAGGCTGGGTACTGTAGATGTCATTTTTATTTTTGCTTTTTGTTTTTCGGAGATCATGCAATCGTAAATTTTATTTTTTAAATCTTGATGCGCTACTGTAATTAGCATTTTTCATTTTTCCTGATGCCAAAATCGTGATTTTTTGTTTAAAACTTTTTGAAAAGGGTACATTTGAAAATTTTTTAATTGTATTTTTATTTTTTGCGTCTTACTTGTAGGGGATCACGGAATTGTCATTTTTATCATAGTTTTTCATTCCGGTGCTTGTGTTTCCGGTGTAAAATTTTTTCATTATATTTAAATTTTTTTGAAACTTCCGCGGATCGTAACTAATATCATGCTCATTTTTTTTAAAGACCTGGCGGGACAATTGTCATTTTTACTTTTAGTTTGGCGTAGCAGCTTTGTTTCGCTGTAATTGTCATTTTTAAGTTTTCAAATTTCGGCTGTCGGGATTTGGGCCGTCGGGATTTTGGTCTTTCTTCCGTTAGACATTTTGAAGTTAATGATGGTCAATTTCCTCTATTTTTGAAATAGAAAGTGTCAACATTTCAATAAAAAATGTCTTAATTATTTTTTACCTTTAAGATTTTTTACGTCGAAAAAGTTAAAAAAAAGTCGTTTAAAGCTTTCTTTCAAAATGGCAAAAATCATAATGTCGATGTTTCAGACTATCGAAATTCTATAGTGTCGAAATTTAATAAAGCCGAAATTCATAAAGTCGAAACTAATTTTGCTGGAAAACCCCGAATCCCATGCAAAAAAATGTCGACATTCGAAATTTCGGCATCATGAATTTCGACATTCGAAATTTCGGCATTATGATAGTAGAAGTGTTGGAATCCCTTTCCAGCATTTCTACCTGGGTGCCAAGGAGGGCCATTCTATCCCCCCACTGCTCGAAGTAGTGTTGGTGTTGGTAGGTAGGTGGGTGGATAGGGTGTGGGGGGGGGGCAATCGGAAGGGAGGCCCAGGGTCCCCTCCGCCTTGGGCCCTCTACCCCTTAGGGCCCACCGATCATTTACCCCACCCGAGCAATAGAGAAGAAGGAGCGACGAGTAGCACTCGTCATCATTCCACCACCACCTAATAGCCCTCTGCCCCCCTACACAGGGCCTGCAACTTGGAAACACGATTTTTAAAGGTGCCTAGACGCAGGTTTTTTCATGGATTTAAATTTTGGTGCTTTTGTATTAACGGGGGAGGTAATTTTTTCTATTTGAAGAGCAGCAATATGCCCAGCAACCTACAAGTGCGTACTTTAATAGTATTTGTAATAAGATCTAGTTATATTTATTATTTAACGATTTTTAAAGGTGTCTGGAAGCCAGGTTTTCCTGGATTTAAACTTTGGTACTTTTGCATTAACGGGGGAGAGAACTTTGCTAGGGGGATTTATTCCCTTGTCCCTTTATTATTTAGCGTTTTTTAAAAGCAAGTCAAAGGCAGAGCTTTTTGTGAACTCAAATTTTTGGTTCTTTTGCATTATCGGTAGGGGGCTGATTTTTTCCTATAACCGCAGTAATAAAAATACTTTAAAATCATTAACTATATTTCTAGCGAAAAAATAATGAAAAGAACAGACAAAAATTACTCGGAAATTTGCCATTAATTAAAAACAATCAAAAAATTAATGAACCTAAAGAGCCCAGAATTATCACGATAAATCTTCACTGTGCTGCAAAATTTATTGAAACATTCTTTTGTTCGGAAAAAAAGATCCGGGGTTTTGAAATTCTATTTAGACCTCGGCTGATCCCAACTTTTCAATTTTTAGATTTGTAATAGATTACATCCATTAATTACTTTTTATTTATCCCAATTTTGAATCGATGTAATCGATTCAGCGGTAGTATTTTTGCAACCTTCTTTCGGGCAACTGGCGCAAAGAATTTTTTTTTACATTCCAAAGCGACCCGAGGCACAGATTTCGCATACTATATAGTTTTTCGCATAACTGAGCATTGCAGTATTTCCGCGATTCCACTACAAAATGTTCCAAGATTAACTCAAGAAAAATTGACAACTGGTTAAATCGCTTTGAAACAGTTATTTTGCCGCCAGCGGATATTCAGTTACGCTGAATGATCGATTTTTATGAATTTTATGTGTCGCTATCAGCCTAAAAGGGTCTGGTTTAGTTTAATTAAAATTCAAAATTAATTAATTTTTCTGATTAGCGTACAGTAAAAGAATGTATTTCCCGGATGACGTTCAATCACCATTAAGACGAAAAATATTTTCGAGTGGCTAAAATATTTTGAAACAGATTTTTTTGGTTGTATTACGCGTTCACTCGCATTTCCTGACTTTCCGATTTTTCAAAGATTTTTTTTGTTTATTAATTACGTCGCTAAAACGCGGGCGCTGAAGGAGGCTTGCCGTTTTTGAAAACTGCGACCTTTCAGATTGGCCGAAAGCTAATCCGAAACCCATACAAATCACAATTTTGGCAAAAATACATTTAGGTTTCCGGAATAAGCAAATTTAGAGATTTCGAATTTCGAAAAAAGCAGATTTTTGGGCTGGTTTCCAATAAAAAAAGAGCCGTTCGAGATTCTCACAAGCAATTTTGACAAACTGCCAAATTCTCTTAAACAATTTTTTTGGTGACTATTCATATTTTGTTAAGGTGTTTTTTAACGAGTTTTAGTCGTTTAAATATTGTTCGTCCACAATCTGGGACTTGTGTCTTTAATTAATTTTTTCATTGAGAGTACAGTTAAAGAATGGATTTCCCGGGGGGCGTTCGATCACCATTAAGAAAAAAAATAATTTCGGGTCGCTAAACTATTTTGAAACCGATTTTTTTTCAGGGTTCGCACTTTTAATACTACTAAATTTTTGCATTTTGCACTGATTTTTTCCAAAGATTGTCTATAGTTATATTGATAGGCGGGAATAACCTTTCCGTTTCCCGAAAAACCTGCCCTTCCAAATTTAACATACTAATTTTTTAAACGATCAAACGATCAAAAGCGACAAACAGTAAATTTTAAACGATTTGGATTTCTTTACATGTGTCGTTATCAACCTGAAGGGCCCAGAAGACAACATTAAATTAAAACTCAAAATTAATTGATTTTTCCGATTACCGTACAGTAAAAGAATGGATTTCCCGGATGACGTTCAATCACCATTAAGAAGCAAAATATTTTCGTGTGGCTAACCTATTTGGAAACATATTTTTTTTACTGTTTTCAATAATTTTGCATAGTTTGGTAGGATTATTTCTTACATTGGACCAGTTTTTATTTTAAAGTTCCGGTTTTCGAAAAAATGCCCTTCCAGGTTTCCTAAAACACTTTAAAAATTTTTTTAATGTGTTTTTCCACGGAATTCGGTTTGTAGTGTTTCTTCAGAATTCCTTCGGCACTGCAGCTAGGGGGAATCTCGTTGAGGGCCCTACCATATGCCCCATTTACCCATTTCTAGAGAATCGGCTCTCTCCATCTCTCTCGCTCTCTCTCTCTCTCTCTCTCTCTCTCTCTCTCGCCACCTGAGGCGAAAATTGGGGCCCTCCGGTGGACACCTATCTACACCACTGGTGGGCCCCCAGAATTGGGCATCCACTCCCCGGATTCCTGACGAATTATTTTACGACTATCGGAATTTAGTGATACATTTTATTCACTATATTGATGATTTTTCAAGATTCTGTAATTTGCTTGTCTTTATGATTAAATTTTTTATTTTTTAAATGCTTTCGATAGCCTATTGGCGCCATAAGTAAACACGGTTTTCTCATTATTTCTGAAACATTTTTCATGGTCCAAAATTCCTGGTTATTTTTATAAGTATTTATTTTGGTTTTCCGTTTTAGTTTGGTAAATGCCTTTTATTTCTATTGTTCTATTTTAGAGTTTTGACGACTTACGGGTCAAAATTGCCAGATTTTCTAAATAGCGCTGATTTAAGGATTTTTGAAACACCCTTATCTTGCCTATCATCTACTGACAAAAATGTTTGATTGTCGAAATATAATTCTCTGCTTTTTAATTTTTTTTCCATCATTTTCTATTTCGATAGAAACGAAAAATTTTGAGCTACGATGAACGTCATATTACCTAAACATTTAACCGCACATGGTAAAACGATTTTGAAACGTTTTCTTTGCATGACAAGAATTTTTGAGTTTATTTATGGTTATTTTTTTATGTTATAACTTTCTAACATCAATCCTAATACTATAATGTATGTATTATCGTTATTTTTCGAATGGTATTCGGCATTTGCACGATACCAACGAATTATCCGGAAAATTAATTGCAGAGCAATCAATTCCTAGACAATCAGCCACGGATTGTGAGGATACCAACACACGGCTGTGTAATTTTTTATGAAACATTGTCTTGCACGATTTTGCTTTAGGATGGATTATTTTTTAATTTTTTTTGGAACGATGAAAATCATAATAAAGACCTTACGCCTGATTCGACATAAAAAATAACTTAATCTCTGCCCTGGCGTCCAAATCAGCCAAATAGAATGTTTATTATTTCTCGGTGCTTTCGCATTATCGGGGGTTCAACTGATCTAATTTTTCGGGTATAAATGGAAGCAGTCTTGTAAACTGTTTTTCGCTATTCCTAGACATAAAACCTACACATTTAAACGCGGAAAGTAAAAATTATCGATCTTTTTGAGCAAGAAATGGCTAATTTTCGAGTAAAATGGCAATCTCACTTTTTCTTTTTTAATGTTTTCGACTTGAAATATAGCTAACAAATATAGCTAAGTTAAACCAAAAACAATTAAAAATTTAATATTAAGTTAATAGAGATTTCTGGACTAAAGAAAAAAAGAAAACACCCCCGGATAATGCCAAAGTACCGAATTCCCAAATGCTCTCCGCAACGTTACCCACCGATTTTTGATCACTTCAACCCCTCTACCCTCCTCCTTTTTGAGTTGAGACCCCTTTTCTGACTAGGTACACGGCGACCTCCGTGGCCCGGATTCCGCTCGGCGACAAATTACACGCATTTATCGGGGGCGGGGGGCCGAGGCGGCGACGACGGCCCCCAAAAATGTTCCGTAGGGATACTATGGACACCCCCCCCGGAGCGGAGTGGAAAAGAAGAAGCCGAGTGGAGATATGGTTAGCGCGGCCTTTTTAGACCCTTGAGTCGGGCTGAACCCTCCCCATTTCACGCCGACGTTTCACAGCGATTTTCGAGGTTTTTTGAACTTTTTCCCGGAAATACTAAAAGTTACAAAGGTTTTTGGATTGTGAAAATTTGTGAAACACCCTGCTCAAGTCCCTGTTCTTCAAAATATCTTGAGTGATTTTTCGGTTTGCAAATCACTCGATAATTAAGATAAAGGTTATATTCAGGATCTTTTGCATTATCAGGGGGGGAGGCGGCAGCGGAATTTGGTAGAAGCGGGAAAAAGACGAGGGGGTTCGTTAGTGTTCTAATTTTATTTGAGCAAAATGTGGCGATCTTCCAAGTGGGAAAACTCTCTAAAGCTAAAAAAATTTTCGAAAACTCATATTTTTGTATTTTTATAATTTAAAGATTTCTAAAGTTTTTACAGCTAGTAAAGGCAGAAAAAATGACAATTTAGAAACAATGCTTTCCTATTCCGATTTCAAATTTCTGCCTCACGAAACGTCGATTCCTCCACAACCTTGCGTTTTTACAAAATTCTTTGAACTGAAGTGCCATGGAGCACCAGCAAGCACCGAAAAACAGGTTTTAACCACCGGGCTTGGCGGAATTGTTATAAATGACACTAATAAAGGTACCACAAACACTTATATTTTTAAATAAACTTTTGTCTGTGTGCCGAGGACCATGTTTCAAATAATTTCACTAAATACGTTTAATATTGTCGCCCAGTGAGTGATCTACTACTCTGTGCAAATCAATGTTTCACGAAGGTTGAAGTAAAGCCGAAGGTTTAAAGAATTAATGTGTCGTCGATCCTTGGGGGAGCATCGAAGAATATAGTAAGGGTTTTAATGGCAGCCCAAAATAATGTAATATAAAATTCAAACTAAACTTCACCCTTCATCGAAATCAGCTGCAAAATTTTGCCACCAAATCAAAGCCTTCAATTGGTATCGGATCAGATCGCCGAAAAACTTCAGTTCAATTCCCTTCAATTGGCGCCAATATCAAGTGATAGAGTATGCCTTTAGTCGAAACATATTCAACCATCCTGAAATGCACGAATCGATAATCTTATTTATTACATTTTGAGCGCCCTTTTCATGGTACAGCGGTACCATTCTCAATTCTGAATTTAATACACACCCTTTCCTCCACCGGTACCATAATAAACTTGAAACATTTTTCGGAAATGTTCTCGACTTCTTTTAGATGTTCTCCATGCTCTCTCTTTCTAAATTTCAGAAGATAATCTAATTCTTTCTTTTCTTTATAGGATGTCCTCCCGGACAAACGGGACCCTGCTCGATCCCGGGGACCCGTCGATATTCTTTGAACCTGACGATGATGATGGGGGAGGACTGCTGCCGGATAGGGTGAATGTAAGTGGAGAGAGAGAGAGCGAGAGAGAGAGAGGGGGCGAGAGTGAGACTGAGTGTGAAAGAGAGGGAGAGGGAGGGAGAGATAGAGGGAGAGCGAGGAAGAGAGAGTGAGGGAGAGAGATGATGATTCGAATATTTGTAAAATTGAAATCCCATAACCTCTTGGTTTTTGCGAAAAGCATGTTTCGAGCCGCGCCGCATCGAAAGAAAGATAATATCTTTAATCGACATCCATCGACATCAAAGGAAAAATCTTTGAACGCCCTCGTCAAATCCTTTTTTCTAGCAAGTGAAATCAGTCAAGCCGAAAATTTATAATGTTGAAATTTCTCGTTTTAATTGGCCTTTACCAAAGCGAAAACAACAAAAATTCTTTAAAAAAATCCTAAAGGCTAGATATCCGATTGTTCTAGAAAATGAAGCAAAAAGTTTGGAATATTGACATTCCATAGCCAATTTTGTTCGAAAAAATGTTTCTTGTCACGGCAAATTCAAAAACATTTCGAGCTGTATGATTAGGCATATAACTGTAAATAAAAAATGTTTCATTCCACTCTAAAAATCCGGTATTACTTATGCACAACTAATTAAGTCAAACCTTGGCTAAAGCTGATTTTCCCTTGTTTTTCAGGAGATCCTCTCGCAGACGAACTATTTTGGTCTTCTCCTCGTCTTCATCCCCATCATCACGATCCTCGGCAATCTCCTGGTGATCGTCTCCGTGCTACGGTTCCGGGCAAGTTTATTTTTAATTTATTTTTTTTATTATTTTGATATTTCACTTTTGAAAACCCGAAAATGTCTGGTTTAACGTGCGTCGAGTTATACCTAATAACGTACGTAATACTTATTTTAATCATTACTGAATTTATCCACATTTCTTTGCATAAAAACTATTTTAAAAACATAGAAAAGTATTTTAAAGCTAGAAATTTTTCGCGAAAAATGCTGGCTTGATTAATAACATTTTGTAAAGCCTTGAAGTTTTTCATGGATAAAAAAAATCGATGTGAAACCGCATTTAATTGGGAACGATTTAAAAACGCTAAAATATCCAATTGTTTAAAACTATTTGTTATTAGAAACTATTTTATTACTACTTTATTAGAAAAGTTCGATCCTTGGAAAATGTCATGAAATAATTTGGATACAATTTGTTTTAACTCGATTTTAGGGTTTTTCTTATCGATTAAACGTGATAATTTAAGGCCCTCCACAGCGCGATCAACTTTCTGATCCTCGGGCTGGCGGTGGCTGACCTGCTCGTCGCCCTCTTTGTCATGCCCTATGCCGTCTATGTACATGTACGTTTTCGAATTTTGAATTTTGAATGTGAACAATGAAAAACAGTCTATTTCTAAAACATAACTATCTGGAAAATGCTTGAAAAATTACATACCACAGCGGAGTGTCCAAAAAAGTCTGTTTCGGGACAAAGAATAGCAGGCCAAAAAAGTGGTCAGCTAATCGTCGAACTACTCCATTCCCGGAATAAAATTAATAATAATACGTCTATGTACTATAATAATACGTACATGTACGTTTTCAAATTTGTTATATTTTAAATCAAAACGACAAAAAGCTGCCTATTTCTAAAATACCCGTCTAAAGCACATGGTAGTCAAAAATATGCATATTCTTCCAGGACCTTGATCGCAAAGAAATCAAAATAACCCCTTCTACGCCCTTATATAGGCTTACCCCACTTCCGGCGCATGCAAAGTGCCTCCTAGCAAAGAGGTTTCTCGATATCTTTACAAAAACTCAATTTTAATAGCGAAAACAGTAATTTTTCCAAACTTTTATGTGTGTGCACTCATCTCGGCGCCATTACGCACCTAATGACGTATCATACGACCCTTAAAAACCTTCCCCTGAGCCTGTAGGTGCGGTACATACTCACGGAAGTTGCATGCAAATATACACACACACACAAACACTATTTTTTTATATATAGTAGGATAAGTATGTCTAAACGCTTCAAAAATTACCTATCAAAGCTATTTTTGTAAAAAAAATGTTTCGTTGCAAAGTATAGGAGACCAGAAATGTAAGCGTATAATCTAAGAAGGTCAATCAGTAAATTCTACTAAATTCCGGAATTGAATTTGTAAGAAATATACAAATTTACATTTTAAAAAAATGTTTCGGAAAAACCACAACCAAAGTCTTGGGCGCTATAATTAATGAATGGTATTAGCAAGGTCAAAATCATAAAAATTTTCGAAGGAAGGCTGTTCCGGAGAACATTTTATGGATCAAATTTGCAATGAAATTGCCGGACGCACCACTGTGATAAATGCCTTAAAGTTGATGCTAAAGTTTCGCGAAACATTTTTATTTTTATGTTGCTTAGTAAAACGGTGGGATCCATTCCCTAAAATCCTTTAAAGGCCCAAAGATATGGGCAAAAAGCCAGCTAAGGCCGCAATGCGACCGCGCCGCATGCCCTGTCGTCCATGTTTGGAGTTAAAATGAAACCATTCTAGAATCGTCGCGTGGCTTTGATGAAAAATTAAATGTGTCAAAAAAATTACCCAGTTAGGAGATTTTTTGATGGACTAATGGACTTGAGGTTTGTTGTGCTCCCAAATAACAAAAATTATTGAACAGCAGAAGTATTATTAGCGAGCATAAAAGTAGGTTTCATAAAAATCTAAAAGTATATCTAAATTGCGGATTCTTGCGGTATTTGAAAGTTTGGCTAATGAGCTAAAATTGATTAAATGATGGGAACATAATAAAATATCAATCTTACAGACGCGCGCTCTAAAAATATGCATTTTTGAGATCGAGAGTCAAAAAGAAAACAGCAAAAAAATAGTAGGCTATAGAATTATCCAAAACCTGGTTAAAAGCGAAAAACCTGTTTCATAAAAATCTAAATATCTGGCAAGAATTTTTTGGGAATCAATCATCTATGGACTTTCCTGATTTGGAAATCTGGCTAATTAGTAAAAAGTTTATTTTCAAGTCGTTAGCGAAAAAATGAAAATTATGAAAAAAGAAAAAATTCGTATGCGATAGAATTAATAAAACATGCGAAAAACCTGTTTCAGAAAAGTTTGAATCCTGGCGGAGAGATTTTTCCGGAATAAATGTGCCTAGAAGGAATCTAAATAATTTCTAAAATCGGTTATGGAGTAAAATAGCTAAAATAACATTAAAAAATATTACTAATAATAAATAACATTTATTAAGTTCTATTTTCAGGTCCAAAACGGGGAATGGTACCTGGGGAACTTGATGTGTGACATCTACATGGCGAGTGATGTCGCCTGCTCGACGGCTAGTATTTTGCTGCTGGCAGTTATCTCGTTCGATCGGTATGTGTCAGCGAAAATACTGATACAGGGTTTAATCACTATATGTAATGCGTCTCCACTAGATTTGGCCTGATTCGTACATTACAAATCGGTTTATTAGATCCCATTTGCGCGGTACGTTTCAGCTCGGCAATGGTATTATCTTGGATTTATAGAGAACTTGCATTTTTTATGAGATTTATTACGATAGGCCTTTCAATCATATTTTTTACGTCAGTTTTAATTCTGAATAATTTATTTTAATATTTTTCTCCATAATTGCTTTTTTAAATTCAATATTTTTGCCTATTGGCACAATTAATTTCTTACTGGGCGGTATTATTTATGTTTAATGGGTTTATTGATTGAAAATAATTTTAGTGATTTAATCGTTGATTTATAAAGAGCTTTTTAAACCTTATGTCACTTTATAAATTTTCCTTTTCAATTTAATTAATCTAAATCGATCTAAACTTTCATTCATTTTATAAAGTTGATTGGACTCCTTTAGTTGCATCTTATTTAATAGATTCCGTTGTTGAGGATCGGTGTGTTTCATTGAGAACTCGAATTTTAGTGACTTCATCCTTGCTTTAGAAAAGAGCTAAATCCTTTTATAAATTTTACTAGATTTAATTTTAATAAGTTGGCCAGAGTCAATAGCTTTTCCGCTTCCTTTTTATTTTTGAAAATCTGTGTTTTAATCAAAGCTCGATAGAAAATTTTCTTATTTCCGTCAATAACCCAACTAGCATACCTGCAGATCAAGAATTAACCAAACGTTCAAAAATTAATTCGTTCGAAAATACAACTCTTTCAGATACCGCGCCGTCTCCCGTCCGATACAGTACTCCAGACAGGCGCAGAACATCAAGCGCGTCTTCGTGATTCTGGGCATCATCTGGATGATCTCGGTGCTCGTTGCCAGTCCAATGGTGCTCGGTTCGTTTTGATATAGCAAAGTTTTTAAAAACCCGATGTGAAATTACCGTATTTTTCTAATATAACCCCGGGGGTTTATATTTTTGCAACCACCTCAGGAGAGGGGGTTCTGTTAGAGGGAAGGCGATATTTTCCGTGATTTTGAGCAACACGACATCCATTACGACATTTTTGGCGGTTCAAACTGCTCACACCCACACAGGAACACATCACGAAGGTTAAGAAAAAATGTTTTTGGCGTTTTTTTACTTCTTAAAGCCAACTTCGAAGAAAAAAATTTGGGGGCGGGGGGAGGTTATATTAGAGAAGATCCCGTATGTTTCAAATAATGGCGCTGAAATGCAAAATATTTTGGCCTCAATTCCACTTCTTCATCTTTCTCCACAGTTTTGAAAACAAAAGAATCCTGAAAATCTGCATTTCTTTACTTCTGGTGGCGACGCCGTTAGAAGGGAAGAAGAAGTCCGGACCATGCCCTGAGCGTTGATTTCCTGACAATTAGCCGGATTTGGCCCTATCGCGACCGCGCCGCATCTTCTTTTTTGTCCTAGTTTGGGCGTGAAAATGCGCGATACAATTCTGAAACCATTTCTGGAATCCTCTGGATTCATTTTTTAGCACAGTAGCTGTAATTCTTCTAAATTCACCAAGGTCAAAGAAGTCGGCCTTACAGGGCATTACGACATAGAATTCACGCGGGTCCAACCTCGATGTTAACATTTTGAACATGTCGTTTTTTCCTCAAGTTCACTCTTTATGCGTGCCGAAACAAACATGCCGGTACTTTTAGCCAGTATAAATGTTTCAAAATTTTCGTCAAATTGTATCTTTCAAAATCGTGTGTTTCAACTATCATCATTCAGCCCGTAAAAAATACTTTATCCAATGCGTACGTTTGAGCATCGATACAAATCGTATAAAATGTGGAGCTATTGATGTTGGGGGGGGGGGGGCATCTGTTTTTGGCGCCCAGTCTTGGGCTTAGGCTTACAAGGAGTGCCCTTTTGGCGTCATCGGCAAATCCCTTCGAGACCAAGCTCAATCGCTAGAGAAATCGATAGAAATCGGCCATTCGATCGGTGATTCCATACTGATGAGTGAGCCTAATAAACCTTCCCCGGATTCTAATTTTTCGCATGCAAATCATGATTTTCCGGAAGTGCTATATCTCCGTCCACAAGCCTCGGCAGGAAAACTGGACAACCTCAATGTGTTCTCCGTAGCCGATTACCCGGGGGTACCGTCCCGGTTACCCTTCCCTTGTTAGGCTTAGCTTGGGCTTGGCTTTGGCTTAGCTTAGGCTTAGTATAGACTTAGTCTAGGCCTAGCTTAGGCTTGTTCTCGACTTAGGCTAGGACCGGGCTGAAGCCTAGGCTTGGCTTAGGTTATGATTAGGCTGGGCTTGGCTTGGTTACCTTACAAGGAGTCGTTTTTAGGTGATATTGGAGTTTTTGAGCGAGACCTAGCTAGTTCGATAGAGAAAAAAATTCTGAGCAAGATGTCGTTTTCCAAATCTGCTAACCGTGTATTGTATTCGATAAAAATTGATTTAAATATCATTAATTTCGCCATCATTTCTCCGCTGATCCGCAGGTTTGGCTGGGGGTGCGCGTGAACATAGCCCCTTTCGGACCCTTGAACCAGCATGATCGCGTGGCATATTGGTAGTGCATTTGCTTCACAAGTTTTATCTTTTTTTTGCCTTCGGGTTCGACACTTAGCTAGTGAAACTCTTTTGCTTTTTGCTCTGTGATGCCAAATATGGCCTCAATAGCGTTAAAAACCAAAAAGCAAAACAGCTAATCAAGAAAAGTTCCGAACCCGCGAGCATAATTTTGCAAAAGTTTGATAGGCGCCTGTACTATCCACTAGGCCACCATCTCATGTGGGTGTTGGTTCGCATTGCGGCCTATGTCCCGGGCCTGATCCATCTGTGGCCGCGTGGCGCCACGGAATTTTTTCATTAAAATTAATTTTTATCGAATACAATACACGGTTAGCAGATTTGGAAAACGACATCTTGCTCAGAATTTTTTTCTCTATCGAACTAGCTAGGTCTCGCTCAAAAACTCCAATATCACCTAAAAACGACTCCTTGTTAGACTTGGAGACCAGCTTTGGTCGGAAAAAGCCTCCAATAAAAAGATGCCCCCCACAACGTCAATCAATAGCTCCAAAAATGTATATAGCAAAAACCTTTCAAAATTCCGGTAAAAACTATGTTTCGCCATGTCCCTTGATCTCCTAGAAAAAGTAACTGCATTTCTGACACGTCACTATTGGTGCCATCCAAGGAATTAACTTCAGCCTATATTTTAGGGATGAACACGCGGCCGGCGAACGCTAGCGAACGGGAATGCCGGTTTTACAACGCCGCCTTTTCGATCGGGTAAGCGCAGATCTTATTTCCGTATCTCTCTCTCTCTCTCTCTCTCTCTCTCTCTCTCTGTCTCTCTCTCTCTCTCTGTGTCTCTCCGCATCAATTTATTAATTGTTAAAAATAAGATGTTTTGACGTTCCTCGGCAATATACATGGTTTTGCGTGAACAATTTCAAGACAGGAATGGCAGGCCAATAATTTTTTCGGTCTAACAATTCAGTCATAAAATTAATTTTCGCAAATTTCATAAATTTGAGAAGAATTAGTATTATGCTAAACTGGATGAATTGAATCCGTGCAATAAAGTATAGGCTTTTCTGACCTTACTAGCGCGATAGTTTAGGGGCCCCAAATAAAATGTTTCAAGAAATGGGACTATTTGGGAAATATTTTTTCGCCAATCCCGCTTTCTTGATATGCCAGAATAATGGATTTAGCCGGTCGTGAAAGCCAATCCCTGAAATTCTTAAAATTCTGGAAACACGTTTTAATAAAAGAAATAGCCATCCAAAGAATTTGAATGTAGCACGGTTTCCTTAGCGTCAAGCGACGCCACAAGATTTTAACCTATTCCGCGCAATTTTCATTTTTTTTAGAAAAATGTTCCTTTAGTTCAATAAAAAAAAATTTTTAGATTAAAATTAATTGTGAGGTACTTTTGGATAACTCATAAATTTAATTTAAAGAATTTGCTCTCGCCTCCGTATCAAAATTCTTAAAAAATGTTTCAACAAATTTGGTTCATATATAAAATTCTATATTTCCTGGTCCGATAGAATTACCTTTCAATAGTACTGTATTGGTAGAAAGATATTTTATTCAAAATTTACGTTTTCCAAAAAGATGTTTCATCAATTTAATGTAACCAACTTATTTTTTCGCGTACAGTGTTCTTGGCTGCTCAAAACAAAGAATTTTTTAGCTCTTCAATCATCTCATTCGTCATCCCATGCGTGCTCGTGCTGTTCGTCTACATTCGAATTATGGTGGCGCTGAAGCAGCGGGAGCGGGCGGCTAAGATGAGGAGAATCAGCCAGCTGCAACAACATTCCACAACAAGGTATCGTATGCCGAACCTTACCCTAGTTTAGATTCAGAAAAAATACAGATATAATTAGGATGAAATATTTATCAAATTTTTAGAAATCAAGTTGAACAAAGGCATATTAGCGTGTTCAGGGCATTTCAAGAGCGCTATTTGCATGAAACATGGGTTTTCAAAAAACCGTGCAAGTTAATGTGCTAATCGATATTTTTAGAAATGGGGGACCCGATTTTTACGATTTAGGTATCTATTTAATGCATTCGTAAAACTGAGGAGGTGTTTTATTTTGGATTGCGAAACTCCCGAATTTTTCTTGCGCCCACTAAGTTCTGTTCCGGACCCGGCCAATTTTCTGATCCTTTTCCTATGATAGGGGTTTTCAAGAAACCACATTTACGGAATTTTTACGCCTTTTCTGGTTTAGGGGGTTTGAGTAAACACAGCTTAGGCGAGCAGAAACTGATTAAATTGAGGTTGCGGCGGAAAACATGGAACTTTCGCATGACAAATGCCGGAAACCTAGCAAGAAATGCCGAATTTTCGAAAATTGGAGGATGCATCTTTCCGAGGGCCCCCGATAGATACGTAAAATGCAAATCGTAAAAATCGGACACTACTTCCGGCAGCTGGCAGGTTTTTTTGAGATGCTCTGTAGTATTCCCATCCGAAAAGAAGCCGTTAAATCCATATCACATTTGTAAATCAACAAATTTAGTGGCATTTTCGTAATATACGATCCTTATTTAAGGCTGCGAGTCATTTGCCCAAAAATGTTTCAAATAAAAGCGAGGACAGTGGGGCGTATAGGGGCATTATTCAACTTGTCATGTATGTATATCTTAGTAAAAATATGATAGTTCTTTAAATCAAATTTTGTAGACACCGTATTTATTTAATTGTAGCTCGAAAAAGCGCTAGTAAGATCCAAATATATAAAACACACACCGAAAAAATGTTTCTAGAAAAGTTAAAAATAGCTTAGCATAAGAATCTGACAATAATTTGTTAATTGAATGGAATGGGAAAAAATAATACATAATAATTATATTAATAAATTTTTTTGTGCTTGGAAATATCTATCTGTTTTTAATTGCAGCTCGGTTCGGCAGACGGGCAGCCTGGAGGAGGACGAGGCCGGGAAAATCGTCGCCGGACCAGGTTTATATTTTTTATTTTATTATTATTTTTCTACATTAAAAATGATACCTTTCCTTGGCTTCAGCGCTTCTGTATATACTCATTTACTACTTGCTCGCATTAAAAAGTGATTATTTTTGTAAACTTTTTTGGGCAGGGAGCAGAGCTTGCAACGTATTAACAAAATGTAGAGATCCGAAATCAATTATTTTTTTGAAACATTTATTTCGAAGAAACAAAATTTTTTGTCCGACTGGACCGGAAATTCACCAAATTTCAAATTAAAATGAAGAATAAAGTAAATAAGTCCGATTAATATTTTTCATACAATTAACCGAACTTTATTAATCATAACTTTATTATAATTCCTTAAATAAGAAAAGAGAAACTTTTGGTTGAATCTGCATATTGTAGAAATTAAGTGTACAAAATCAACGCGAAAAATCCAAAAATATAAATCACGAGTTTAAATTCTATTTTAATGCGATAAGATTATCTTTAAAGAAAATCAAAAATATTGCTGGACTCGCAAAGACATATCTATTCCTTATTCATTAAAGCAGATTGATTTATCCTATTTTAGTGTTTTAAGAATCTTGGGCCTCAAAAATGTGAAATTAAATTTATACAATTAAAATCAAAAATTGTTAACTTCTGGCTCGTTTTCAAAACCCCACCGTAATCCCCGTCTTCCCCCGTTGTCGTGAAAATTTTCTTCCGGGTAGTTTTATTTTTATTTTTTTTTGCAATTTTCGCTTACCCCGCTCGTCATTAACCGGTGTGTGTTGATGTTATAATTGAGTGGAACGAATTAATTAAATATGATTAATACGAAAAAACTATTTAAAATGGATTTACTGCCGGTCGAATACAATTAATTAGGACACGGGTTGTGGAAAGGAAATCGTGATATTTTTGAAACATTTTTATCGAAATTCGAAATTGAAACTTGGCTAGCCCGTACTTCAGGATGATTTTGACGTTTTCAAAAATTGTACGGTTAGGGTGTTGTTAATATATGAAGTTACAAAGAAAACCGCCCCCGTAATTCGTAAAAAAACCATTTTTGTAAAAATGTTTTATAAAATTCCAAATGAAAACTTGCATTGCTTTTCATAATCTCTTCAAAATTTGCAGCATTGAAATAATGTGGTAAATTCTATCATGATCGCAAATTCTAAACTGTTACGAGAATTATTTAATTACCAGCGCCCAAAACCCGCTTCGCGGGCCTTGGTCGCTGGAATGCGGCCTTTGCATGAGAAACTTGACTTCCCGATAGCTTGGGTCCTTCGGACCCCTCCCTGCCTCCGACCACACTCGCGCGTGCAACTTGCAAGATTGAGGAAATTTGTATTTTTTGGAATTATGCAAAGTAGCCCTCCCTAGCGCCGGACACACACACACACACACACACACACACACACACACACACACACACACACACACACACACACACACACACACACACACACACACACACACACACACACACACACACACACACACACACACACACACACACACACACACACACACACACACACACACACACACACACACACACACACACACACACACACACACACACACACACACACACACACACACACACACACACACACACACACACACACACACACACACACACACACACACACACACACACACACACACACACACACACACACACACACACACACACACACACACACACACACACACACACACACACACACACACACACACACACACACACACACACACACACACACACACACACACACACACACACACACACACACACACACACACACACACACACACACACACACACACACACACACACACACACACACACACACACACACACACACACACACACACACACACACACACACACACACACACACACACACACACACACACACACACACACACACACACACACACACACACACACACACACACACACACACACACACACACACACACACACACACACACACACACACACACACACACACACACACACACACACACACACACACACACACACACACACACACACACACACACACACACACACACACACACACACACACACACACACACACACACACACACACACACACACACACACACACACACACACACACACACACACACACACACACACACACACACACACACACACACACACACACACACACACACACACACACACACACACACACACACACACACACACACACACACACACACACACACACACACACACACACACACACACACACACACACACACACACACACACACACACACACACACACACACACACACACACACACACACACACACACACACACACACACACACACACACACACACACACACACACACACACACACACACACACACACACACACACACACACACACACACACACACACACACACACACACACACACACACACACACACACACACACACACACACACACACACACACACACACACACACACACACACACACACACACACACACACACACACACACACACACACACACACACACACACACACACACACACACACACACACACACACACACACACACACACACACACACACACACACACACACACACACACACACACACACACACACACACACACACACACACACACACACACACACACACACACACACACACACACACACACACACACACACACACACACACACACACACACACACACACACACACACACACACACACACACACCTGGAGATACACCCCAAAATTATATAAGGTAGGATTAAGAGTTCTTCT
>CATQJA010002602.1:325445-430877 GCA_958295435.1 Mesorhabditis spiculigera | reverse complement strand
CAGCTGAGACCATCTCCTTGTCAGTAGTGTCACTTTGCACAAATTTCCAACAAAAGCCGCCTTGCTTTTGATCCTTTTTGCATGCAGTTTTGTTAGGGCTAGGTATCATTAGAATTACCTTGTTTCATTCTACAAAGTTCGAAATGGATTTTTTAAAGGATAGCTTTCGTTACAAAATTATAAAATTATAAGTTCTGGCCCATACATTTTGCGTCTATAGGAATGCCGCGTTGCCTACGAGCTGCCTCTAATTCTGGGGCGGCCTCTGGGAAAGCTAGCTGATCAAGAGAGAATTCATAGAAGATCAAGTTAACCGACAAGGGGAATCGATTACTAGGCCGACCGAGCAACAATGGATTTTGTCTCGGCGCGTGAGAGTTGTCTGCAACAAGACGCTGACCTGACGACAGTCCATTCTTATTGGGAAAATGAGGTGATTATCGGTGGGTTTAAGACACGATGAAAAGCAGGCGGTGTTTGTTCAGAAGCTGCAGCCGCTGCGGGTGCGGATAAAGCATGGATGGGGAGCAGGAAGGTAACAACCATACCGGAAGAAAATTTTCTGCGATAGGAAAATCACAAATGGGGCTGGGTCAACGGCGAGCCCTATGACTTTGAAGTGAACCATGGACTTGACCCAGTACGATTCAATGGAGCATGTCTAATTGTGAGTCGCTGCTTGGACGTTTTTTCGAAACTGAAATACAGGGTGTCCCAAAATGACCCCTTTCGTATTTCGCCGTATTACATCCGATCGGTTCCAAAAGTGATATAAACTGTATCAGACCCCAAATAACCACAATGCTGTCTTACAGCCCGAGGCTATAGCGGTTCTCGAGTTATACCAAAAATAAAGTTTGTTTCACGTTTTTTCGGGGGCCCGGTGAGAATAGACCCTGAAAATAGTAAGTGGAAATGATGCGGCAAACCTTCTTTACTCCTAGAAATTTTCTCCTGAGAAGAATTATACAAATATTCGATTCCATTTCAGCATTTTGTTAACGCAAAATGACCCCCGATCTTAGGCGGAGTTAGGGATTCACAGCCGGACGTCGCCACAAGTTTATGCAAATTCAAAAAATACAGCCGAAAAAAACGTAATGAATTCCGAGAAAACAGTATTTGCTTTGCAACTCGAGAACCACCGTAGCGATCGGGCTATAATTCAGTATTGTGGTTATTTGTGGCGTGGTACACTTCTGGTACCATTTTTGGACCGATCGGATGTAAAACGGCGGAATGCCGATGGCGTTTTTTGACACCCTGTAAACGTTATCGATGTGCTCTAGGTTTTCGGCGCCGTTGACGTCAACTCCACCGCCTGGCTGCATCGCAACGACGACGTGGACTGTGGGGAGAACTATACTCCCGTCTGCAAAAAGGCCTGTCCCATATTTTATAGCGTAATTTTGTTTAGGCACCAATCAGCTGAAGCACCTCCAAGAGCATTCATGACTCAAATAAAGTATTTTCCACGAACGCTGTATAGCTACTTGACATTTGGACAAAGAAAGAAATAGAGGAAATGCGGTATCTGTTGCCACTCAAAAACTGTCCAAAAACGTTATGAATATTTCTTTAGCCTCAGGATCCGATCGTCTATAGTTTGACTGGCCTACAAAAAAAGCTTTTTCCCGTCGGATGCCCATCCTGGCGGCGAAAATATTCGATACAAATTCTTGCAAAAATATTCGCATATGTATGACAGACTCGCGCAACTCTGTGTTTCTGAGAGCTTATTTCACTCGGCAATGATTGTCTCGATCTTGGCCACAACGGTCTTATTAGGTAGGCCCGCTTTTAACAGATTTTGGTTTTCTACTTTAACTTTCAGTTTTTAGTAGGGTTAGAAAGTTGTCAAAAGCTGTCAATAGCTTTCAAGCTAAACTCTCAACTAATCATCGGAGTTTGCAAGAGCTGAAATCATAAATTTAAGGCGTTCTCGAGGCCGTTTGCCCACTTTCGGGTCGGCCAAGGGGTGATGACTGCATCTTCGACCTCGACGTCAAGTTGGGATTCATGGAGGCGCGGAAGATTTGCCGCAGGTTTACCTTACTTTCTTGTATCCCACTATTAAATACAGAAGCTAGAAAGGAAAGACAAACTCATCGTCAATTTCTGATATTTCAGCCTGAATTCCACCTTGGACATCTCGCACAAGCATCGCGACGTGGCTCTGCGAGCGGTATGACTTCCGGTTCTTCCGTCTCCATCTAACCCGTAATTTAGGGATCACGTAAAACTTCGTGACGTCCACCCGATTACGCATTCAAACCTCTACCGGATCGATATTGTCGATGAGAACAAGCGCGACAAGAGCAAAGGTGTGTAATTATCATAAAAAACTACCTATGTGTTTTTTATTGCTTTTATTGCTATTTTCGATAGCTTATTTTATATTTGCTCTCACTTCTGTTGTGAAAACTTAGACTTTTCCAGTATACAAAAAAGTCCAAATGCACGGGCGTGATTGGTGGATTTTGCACAACGCCCAGCTGCCGGTGGTCTGTATCGGAAAGGGGCTCAATGAAGGCGAGAAGCCTTTTCAAGCTCAAGCCTGTGGATCCGAGGGCCATACACTCAGTAAAATAACTATAAAGGCAGTGGTTTTTGTCGAATATCTCGGCGGTTTTTGCACGTATTGAGATGCAACTTTTAGGATAAACTTCTCAAGAGTGACTTGATATCTAGTACAAATCTGAAACAAATCCGTTCGTGGAAAGTCCGATTTTTGGCAAATGACGTTTTCGAAACTGTAAAAAAACTATAAAGGCAGTCTAAAGAAATTCATTCAAAAATTCCCAAATTAGTTTCTTTGGAAATTTGCAATACAATCATGGTTGTTAGCACGTTTTCTATTAAAAATTGTTTTCTAGCATTGATGGTAGCCCATTTTTTGTCATTCGACCCGGCATGGCCAGGCCAGGTGATGCCTCCCATCTTGTAACGTTCTCGAAAAAAATTTCCTTCGTCGGAGCACTATTCTGGCCACGTCCTTAGCTTGGTTTGGGGCTCTAGCATTGTGGACCAAATGGAAACTGCACCGAAAACAGCCCAGGCGCTCGCGTGGACAAATTCTAATGATATTTGTGACGGCGGAATTCGAACTCGAGGCTTAATTTCGCAACGGCTTCAAGAAGCGGACTATATTTTTGTAGTTAAGGAAGGTATGTGATGCTTTGTGCCTGCCTGCTACTATATTTGCTATCTAAAACACGTGGCGGTGGCGAACATTGACGTCCAAGGCGCCTGGAACTCAAATTATTGGGGGTCGCATCAGCGACAGCTCGGATTAAGCTTAAGTTTTGTCGCCATGCTTTCTGGCCTGAACAAAAGCCATATCAAGATTCAGAAACACGTAAACCACGATTGAATCGTAACTAGGACCATAGGTTCGGCCGATCGGTGGATCCGTGGAACGCCTTCGAAATCCCAGATGCAAGCTGGAAAGTCTTGGGTATCTAATTTTTTTTCAAAGAGGAGATGTGAACTTAGAAACATTTTGTTCAGCTGCACACGTGCACGAATAAGCCGTGGCCAAGCCGCCTAAGTCACCCTGCACGAAAATTAGGAATTCAGCTGTGATTTAAGCAACTTCTAGTCGTTTCAGCACCTGTGAGAAATTACATTATAGAATTGCCTCCGCTTTCTTGACGTTTCAAATTTAGTTTCCAATTGGTCCACAATACTGGAGCCCCAAACCAAGCTAAGGACGTGGCCAGAATAGTGCTCCGACGAAGGAAATTTTTTTCGAGAACGTTACAAGATGGGAGGCATCACCTGGCCTGGCCATGCCGGGTCGAATGACAAAAAATGGGCTACCATCAATGCTAGAAAACAATTTTTAATAGAAAACGTGCTAACAACCATGATTGTATTGAAAATTTCCAAAGAAACTAATTTGGGAATTTTTGAATGAATTTCTTTAGACTGCCTTTATAGTTTTTTTACAGTTTCGAAAACGTCATTTGCCAAAAATCGGACTTTCCACGAACGGATTTGTTTCAGATTTGTACTAGATATCAAGTCACTCTTGAGAAGTTTATCCTAAAAGTTGCATCTCAATACGTGCAAAAACCGCCGAGATATTCGACAAAAACCACTGCCTTTATAGTTATTTTACTGAGTGTATTTCTGACCCAGAGGTAACCAACGCCAATTGAATCGCAGAAACAGCAACTTTGAGCCCTACAAAAAGCGGAAACTGAAGGCTGATGAGGGTTGTCCGGCTTGTGAGGAGCGCTGAAAGGTTAATTGCTATAAGATCTGCCAATTACTTTGTGGTTATAAAAAAAATGCCAGGCTTTGGTTATGATTTTTAACGGTCTAAAAACGTACAGTTCAGAACAATTTTTGGCCTACTTAAAAATTACCCCTATTTTTTAGGATTGCTGGTACGGCTGTCTCCAACCAAATGATCAATATCAATTGTTAAAATAAATATGTGGGGATTGAAAAGTGCAGGTAACTGCACCTAAATCACCAGATGTGAATTGCCGAGGCGAAAGTCCCTCTTCTCCGGCTCGAGGCTATTTTACGGATTTTTCGTGGATTTTGACCAGAAGATCTGAGCGCCACTTCAAAGGCGGCGCTCCTTGAACGCTACAGAGATTATATTATCATATTTCAAAGCTTTAAAAGAAACATGTCGGTGCTGGAACGCTTTGAAAGTGCCGAAATTTCAGTAACAAATGGCCTTCCGTGATGTTGCGCTGTTCCTAGCATTGCTAGGTATGATTACGCTTACAAACACAAAATTTTTTTTATGTACCGCTGATTCCGTGTGCCCGAAAAACAGTGAATTCAACGGGCAGAGGTGCCGGTTCGATTTGGGAGTGGAAGTGGGATACGCGGAGGCTTGGACAGTATGTCTGGGGTAACTGTTTTTGCGCTTTTTCGCTGGGACAAAGTTCGTGAATTAACGAAATACCTTGGAATGAATAATGTGTAATAAACCCAGAAACCCTTCTAAATTTTTTAAACCAAACCTTTTCAGGCTCGACGCCAAACTGCAACGCTCCGAGAGCCACCACAACCTTGCGTATCCGGTGGTAAGTTTTCTTCTTAAAGAAGAGCGCACAAGCGCAGATCAAGCCCCTTATTAAAAATCAGCAAAAAGCCAACACGCTATGCAAAAACAGCGACTCGTAAACTTTAAAATCCGAAAGAACCCCTGCGAAAAAATAGGTTTAGGAAGAAGTCTCTGAACCCCGTGTGGAACGCATCGGAAATTCGAACCGGGCTTATCTGTACGGTGATGACGGGCGTGAGAATGACATCGGTAAACATTGTACGGATTAGCCAGTTTTTTTGCAGTGTACCACAAGTCCAGGATTGCCGGAAGATGGTTCTGGGTCCAGGAAAAAGCCAAGGTTCCCCTCGTCTGTATCGGAAGAAACTCTCCGCGCAACAACAACACTTGCAATACCGTGGGCAGCATCTCGGATCCGGAGGTTTTCAGTTCAGTTTTTTGTAAAACTTTGTTCATTTTCAGCCGTACCGTCGTCTGAAGGCTACACATATATGCCCGCCGTGTCCGGCAAGTTAATTTTTGAAGCGCAATCCATAACAATAAGAAATAATATCCCGCTTTTCAGACATCGAGCGAAAGCGAGGAAAAATAAAGCTGACAATCTAATAAACTTTAAACGCTACTTTGCTTAAACGCCGAAAACCACTGAAATTGCGCGACACCAGGTTTGATAAGGGCGTTACTTAATTACTTACTTGACAAAACTTAAAACCATGGAATACCAAGAGTCGCACACTGAAAAAGAAGGAAAATAAGAATAAAGTTCCAAAAATGACAAATCGAAGCTTCTGCGTTTTAATAAATCGACTTCTACGTCCTAAGAGACCAATTTCCACGTTCGAATAAATTGACTTCTACGTTCTAAGAAACCGATTCGAATTAAGAAACTTCCACGTGCGACTCCTACGTTTTTGAGTAATTTCAGTAAGATTTTCTTTTTCCAAAAACTATTCCGAGGCTTTGTATTACCATCTGATTACTGTTTGGGTTTTTGTGGTTTTGGGTTTTTCCGCCTTAAATCTACTATAATAATTTTGCTGTGGTGTCTGTCTGTCTGTCCGTCCGTCATGTCCCAGATTCAACTGGAAGGGGAAAGGAGCTAGAGCTTAGGTCTCTTCGGATTCGGATAGAGCGTGGTCAGAAACCCCAAAACCGATAAAAAAATTATGAAAAAGTTTTAATTTAAATTATTAAAATTAACTTTGAAAGTGGCGCCTTAATAAAACGAGTGGGGGCCCCTCTCCAGGGAGGCCACGCCCCCTTTCCCCACCCCGCTTCACCAGGCCCTTTCCCGCGCCCAAATAGCTTTTGAAGTTACTTTAATACTTTTTAATACTTTTTAATTATGTTAATTTATTATTTAAATCATTTAAAGTATCGGGATGGAATCTAAGTAGTTTTTGAAGGGGATTTCAGCCATGGGGGGTATCTGAAGCCATCAGTAAGGTATTTAGGTAGTTTTTGAAGAGGATTTCAGCCATGGGGGGTATCTGAAGCCATCAGGAAGGTATTTAGGTAGTTTTTGAAGGGGATTTCAGCCATGGGGGTATTGATGGAGGTAGGAAAAGATGTGGTGGAGTGGGACATGTGGGGTAGCCCGAAGGCCAGATGGTTGCAGTCGCGAAGCGACTGTAACCATCTGGTCACTCATAACTTTCGAGAATTGGCCATTCCGCAAAAAACGGTAACGATATTCCGAACCTGCGCATAATTCTGCACAAGACAAGCTCGGTCCCATCCAAAAGTCCGGACGACGCTCGAAAACGTCTCGTTGTAGGCCTGTTATTTTCACCCTTACCCTTCCCTCTGCAAGACAATTTGCAGAGATCGAATTATACAGTCTGGCCTTCAGGTTTTTTCCATACCGAATCGCATTTTATTGAGAGCACAGATCCAAAGAAAATTCCCTTATTGCGTTTTTATGTTAATACGCCCTCGCAAGCTATATAAGTAGCAAAAAATAGGTGAAAAAGGCATTTCCATCATCCCTAGATTTAAAGATGACTTTGAGAGCTGTATTCCTGATGATTCTTGGTTACGGTAGTTTTTGGAAAATTTCTTACGAGCACTTTTTACGGTCTGTCCGCCGCCTTTTGCCCGGAAATCTGCAAAGGAAACCCGGCCGAGTGCAAGGTCGACTTCAAACTTCAGATGCGTCCCACGACCGCCCAAAAATTCTGTCGGCGGTAGGGATAACTTTCTAAAAGGGGCTCTTTCGCATTATCAAGGGTAACCGATTCTTTGTATGTCTAAAAATGCTTAGCAATTGGATAGAAGGCGTTTTAATTGTCTTTTTAGTAATATGTAGCCATATTTGAATTAGAAAACCTATCTAATACCTTCAAAAAGGTCGAAATTTTGGTTAAGAGTCGGCCATTTCTATTTTCTTTCCAGCAAGTTGAAAAATCTATATTTATGATATTTTTTAAAAAACATTTGTAAAGCTTTCACCTTTAGGAATGGTAAAAAACGGCTTAGAAACACTTCCAATATTTATATTTGAAGGATTAAGAAAAAAGTTGGTCCACCCGATAAAGTGAAGGAACCCACAAGAGGCTATATGGTTTTTTAGCCTCCAAATGGATCTTCTGGTTACGGACGCGGACCTTAGATACGTTTTCCCAATGGTATTTCGGCTTTTAAAATGTGATAGAAACCCACAATCTTAGAGCCGTAAGCCGACGGGCTACAAAGAGGTCCGCGTCACCCGGGGTCAGGTCGAAACCATCTCGGTCACCAAGGATGATGAAGTCAGGACCGAGGAATTTGGTTAGTTCCAGATATATCGAAACTTAAAGTAAACTTTCAGATATTCTGCCGCTGCCCGAAAAGATCGATGGCGAGACGTGGTACTATAAGACGAGCATGGATGATATGAGGCTGAACTGCGTGCACCGAAACGCTGTGGTACAAAATTTTGAAGGATAGGGGCTGTCGCGGACACCTTCTTGGAAAGCGCTGTCGGCATTTTCGGAAAGTATCGAATCAGAAATACCCAAATAATGCAGATTTTCACAACACTATTTTCATCGTGCCGGGTTTTTCATAAAACCAATTCTTACAATGAATGAGGTTAACCCACATAATTTTTAGAAGACCACCGTGAAGACACCGAACACCACGCCGGAATTTGTGGAAGATCTCACGAGGGGCAAATGAATGACGACTGTTTGTTTCAATGGGGTTAAATAAATATTGAAATGGGATGGAAATATGGTAACACCGATAAAATAATTAAAGAGCGGTTCGTATAGAAGAGAAGAGTGGTAGAAGGCGGATTTCGTATTTTCACACAACCGCGCTCTTCATAAAAAGAAATCCTCAAATCGAAAATAAAAACCTTTAAAATGTCTGTCGCCTGAAAGGTCGCCGAATCACTAAAAAAAGAAATAGCGTAAGAGTCTTATTGTAGTGTCTCTCCTGGCAAAGCCCGATTCCCATTTTGCAGCGTTCACTTGCACGGTAAACATCCGGCGCCTTTTTAAGATTCCGATCGCCCTGCAAACAAAGTATAAATTATACTGTCTGCGCTTAGAATTATATTCAAACCAGCGCCCAAAACCCGCTTCGCGGGCCTTGGGCGCTGGAATGCGGCCTTTGCATGAGAAATTTGACTTTCCGATAGCTTGGGTCCTTCGGACCCCTCCCTTCCTCCGACCACAGCCGCGCGTGCAACTTTCAAGAATGAGGAAATTTGTATTTTTTTGGAATTATGCAAAGTAGCCTTCCCTGGCACCGGACACACACACACACAAAGATACGCGACCAAATTATATAAGGTAGGACTTAAATTTATGTGCACTGCAATATTGTTTAAATCGGAAATAGCATCTTTTTGGTCCAGGCCACCCGGCTGATTGCTTTTTATGGTAAGGGCTGGCTGGAAACCTGGATAAAAGCGAGAAGGATAGCAAACTTACCTGAAAAATGACCCTTCACTCTCTATTTTTGCTGTTTTTGGCTTACGGTAAGCAGAGTTGCTAGCACGGGGAAGTTGAGCCTATGAAAATTCCCAATATATTTTTTAAAGGGGCTTCGAAACCTGATCCACAGCCCCTGCGTTGATTCCTGGCAAATAGCCAGATGCGCCTCCCGACGCGACCGCGTCGCATGATCTTTTGCCCCTGTTTGCACGTGAAAACGCCCCAATATCAAAATTCTGGTGTTATTTCTGGAATCCTCATCGAATTTTGATCATTCTAGACCTTTTAATTAAGAAAATTGGCCTGAGAATCACCGAGATCAAGGGTTTGGGTGCCTTACGAGGTATTGCGACATGTAATCGCCGCGCACTCAAAAAGTCGTTTTCAGCCCGACAACTTTTCGGTTTACTCAACTATTTTAAGTTTTTTCGCAACGAAATTACTTTTCTGTTACTTATCGGCAGTAACCATTTCGTTTTGACCAGTAAGTTCAATCCCCGCACGCACGAATTTTGACTTTCGGCCCCTTAAAGAGACATAAACGTTGGGAAGGAAAAGTTAAAAAGCGTATATCTTTCATTTTTTAGGCTTATCGTCGGCCTTTTGCCCCAAGGTTTGCGACGACAAGACCAAGGACTGCAAGCTGGACTTTCAACTGCACATGCGCCCAAATACCGTGCAAAAGATTTGCGGCCTGTGAGTAAAAATTCGCTTACCAAATTTTTGTCAGCATTGGTATGCAAATGTTCGTCCCGGAGGCGATGAAGGACTACGTCTTCCCAATGGTACCAATTTTTAACGGCGGTCAGAGCACTAAAACATAATTCCTAGAGCCAAAAGCCGAAGGACTACCGTGTGCTTAACGATCAGCCCGACGGAGGGAAATTCGTTCACATCACCGGCCGCGACGGAAAACAACATTCATTCGGTTGGTATCGTTGTATGGACAAGCGCAATTTCTATTTTGTATTATATATTCTATAATCTTTAATTTCTAGTTTGTATTTTTAGTTATATGGCCGATGCACGACAAGATCAATGGCGAGACATGGTACAGCCAATCGAACCTGCTAGCCTTCGACGCAGTTTGCGTTCCCCGGGGAAGCAACGTGACGGTAAGTTTGGATTCGTATCAGAGATGCGATATGATTAGAAAGCATTTAAGGTCTTTTGTTTTGCATTGATTTTATCGCCTATCGAGCGCCCTAATTTCCCTTAAAGGTACACTAAAATCTCGTTCAAAAAAATCCGGTCGCGGTAGGAAATTTGGGCTCTCTGCCGCAGCCGACCCAGCCCCTTCTTATCGCCTCACCCCTACCCCCTTCCCGTCTCTCCCCTTGGCCTAGTGGTCCAAGGCGCTGTCCCAAGCTGGCAGTCAGGGTTCGGTTTTGCTCCGCGGCGAGCGCTTACCGTAACCCTGTTTGCTATCCCGCGGACGGTTACCGGCCGGAAACCAAACCAACGAGACTTTAGTGTACCTTTAATCCGATATGCAAAAGTTATTCCGATAGTATCGTATCTCGGTGGGTCGGATCCCAATTCAGATGCGATTATCTATATTGCATCTAGGATTTTCCAATTCCGATGACTTATTCAGATGCGAGATATCTGAATGCATATTGTATCTGAATAAAAACATCTCTAATTTGTATACCCGAAAGCGAAAGTAGCACCTATACTTACGTAACTTGCTGATATATGATGAAAATGTGGCCTATTAGTATTAGCATTCCAGGGTACATACCCCGTCCCACCAACCGCAAATCATCGGGAATTCGTTGACGAGCCGGCCACGAAGAAGCCGTCCGGATGAGCTTAAACTTAATTGTTGTTGGATAAAGATCATTGATGAATTGTTTACCCATTTACTGACATACGTTTGACGCCTGACGAGATTCCGATATCTTAGTGAAACGAAACTTAGAGTCTTCATATTTCGTAGCCCCCCACTGCTGACGTCGTGTTTCTAAGGCGAGGTGTTGAAAGAACTTTCCCCTGCCCTGCGTCGGCTATTCCATAGTCATTTTTGCAAAACGGTTCGTGTGGAGCAAGTTCAAAAGCCGCCGATGCCGAGTAAATTTCCATATCTGGAGGGTCTTCCACGCCTTGTGGTTTTGACTCTTCTAAATGGCCGCAAGATATTTGCTGCTTTTTGCCGTTTTGGCTGTAATTCATAATTGCTGGGCGGCGGAATGTGAAGCTGGATGGGTGAATTTTGAAGGGACGTCGAGGTGCTATAAGGTAAGAGATAGAGACAGCGAGAGAGAGAGAGAGAGAGAGAGAGAGATAGAGAGGGAGAGATAGAGGGAGATAGAGAGGGAGGGCGAGAGAGACAGCGAGAGAGAGAGAGAGTGGGAGAGAAACAGCCCAATTTCGTTCAGATTCTCCGCGCCCAAAAACAAATTGGTGGCGAAAAAGACTGTACAGCGCTTGGCGGCCATTTAGCGTCAATTAACACCGCAGCTGAAAACAAATTTATCACCGGTAATATAGGACAACTAAATTTTATATACTGATTTGCGCTTTTAGGTCTCGTGAATAAAACGGGGGACCCCAAGGCGAAGCTCTACCTCGGTGGGATCAAGGTATCTACCAAATTAAGGTATTAGGAGAGTTCCTAGGTAACTCGAAATCATACAGGCGCCTATGAATGGCTAAACGGGAATAAGTTTAATTATACAAACTGGAAGAAGACGACGAGTCCGGCGAACTCGAACGCGTTCTACTGCATGCAGATTTTGGTGAGTTATTGCAGATTCGTTTGGCTCAAAAATCACCTTGAATGTCAATAAGTCTTTTTAAAGGCTGAAGCAGCTTAGTAAGCAACCGTAAAAATGGCAAAATAGATTTAATAATGCCCCCTTTAATAACGTAACTGACCCCCTTTTTTAGGCAACCGGCTTTTGGCGGCCGTGGTGGTGTGAGAGTGAGGTGGAAAGTGTATGCGAAAGGGAGATGGACTATAGGGTAAGTTTCAAGCACTTTAAATACAGAAAATTTTACTACAATATATTACGCATCATCAACAACATATCTCTCTTGCTCTATCCTTAAATGTATACTATTAAGGTACCCAAGTTCCATACCCCGGCCTGCGACGATGGCTGGCAACCGTGGGATCGAAGCGGGGCTTGTTACAAAGTAAGTAATATGTAGTAGTTTGAGCTTTTGCGCTTTTTATGCATTATTTACGGTCATTATTGTTCGAAACGCCTTCCATTTTAAGCTATATCGTTTGTTAAGCTAACCAAAAAACTCAACAACTCGGCAGCCGAAAAAGAGTGCCAGAAGATGGGGGGCAATCTAACGTCCATTCTGTCGCCAATGGAAAATGAATACATTATTGGTAAGCGAAACGCCAGGAAAAGATATTTAAATCTTCTTAGAATTCGTTCAGCTGTTCCCGTGGGCCAACGACACCTTTTGGATTGGCGGGAAAAGGGTAAAGGGCTTGTAGTGACAAAAAATGATGTAAAACCCACAGGATAAGTCTGGAAATTACCAATGGCCAGGCGGGGATGCGATCAAGCTTTTCTTCTGGTCGCACGACGATTTCGAGGATAAGCAGAATAAAGGGAATTGCATAAAGGTATACAGTTTTCTTAAAAATTCCAAGGGGAAGGTAAGCTAGCAGCGATTCCTTGAGAAATCGCGTTATATAACGGCGTGGCCACCTTCCCGTGCTTCGCCGCTATCACTCCGTTTCCAGTTTTATATAGTTTAACTTTGACCGGTATTTGAATTCAGGTAGCCTCCAAAACCTACGATTGGACGATTCATCGGTGGGTAGACGCAGATTGTGATGAAGTGATGACGGCTGTTTGTAAAAAGGTATCTGAAACTAGCCAGAAAACCTAGATAAGTCTAGGGTCCGCTGCCTTATGGCATGGCATCCCCATTACCTCAAACGATCCCAACCGGGGATCCGGATGCGTCGGTAGGACCGAACGGCAATAATCCGAATGGCGATCCCGTTCAGCCGCAAGATCCGGAAGAACCGCCTAGTCCGGAAGGAGAGGTAATCAAGAGTGAGAGAGCGACAGAGAGATAGAGGGAGAGAGAGAGAGCGATGATATCAACTAGTTTAGTACAACGGCTGCGAGAAGGGCTGGCAACCCGCCGACGGATCCAAGAGTTGCTTCATGGTAACGCTGCTGTTCGGTAGTTTCAGTCAACCGGGTTTTAGTTCCTTCACAACCTAACCTTCGACGCTGCCGAAAAATCTTGCAAATCCCTTGGCGCGAGCATGGCTTCTGTAGCGAATGAGCGCGACAATAGGGAGTTGTTAGGTAATGGCGATCTCCAAATATCGAGCGTTCAAATTCTAGTTTGGATGGAAAAAGCTTTGCTGACTTTGATACATCCCTCCAACATTTAGAAGCCGGTATCAGGAATGGTTTCGGGAGAAATTCGGCATACTTTCTTGGGGTTAAGAAGGTATGGAACCTGTTTAAATCTAGAGGACCGAATAGGTGAACGGAGTCTTCAAATGGCTCGACGGGACCCCCTTCAAATATACGAACTGGGACCGGAAAGAGCCGACGAATAAGGATGAGGATTGTATCGAGGTACTATGCTGCAGCAATTAGGATAGCCTTTCCTTGAACGATTTCAGATGTACACTCGTTACTGGAAATTTGACCCCAGCCGCTCTATGGACGAAAATATCGCAAAAACGTCGGGTTCTGGAAAATGGAATGATTTGCCTTGTACCTGGAGCCCAACTATTGTTCCCTGCAAAAAGAAAATGGTATAGAAAAGGAGGTTTACCGTATATCTGGAATCCAGATACCACGACCACCACCTTCAGGGCCAGCGCAGACGACACAGGTAGCGAGCGGTTTTCGGTCAACATCCAGAAAGCGGAAACACTGAAATCTGAACACACGATGAAATTTAGACTACAACAACCACAACAACAACAACTACTACTACTACCACTACTACAAAAGCAACAACAACACCAAAACCGACAGCGCCAACTACGGTTTGTTAACTTACCTGAATCTACGGTATTATGCGCTTTTAGACAACTACCACTACAGTTCCGACAACCACAACAACTGTTATTTATAAGGTTTCATGGCCGAACTCGTTGTTTAAACTAGGGTTGTTTCTCGGAACAGGCCGAGATTCGGAACATTCGGAACAGCAACCGTTCCGACTGTTCCGAATGTCGGAACGTTCCGAGATTCGCGTGTTCCGGCTGTTCCGAGATTCGGAACATTCCGAGATTCAAATGTTGCGGTTGTTCCGAGATTCATAGTGTTCCGACTGTTCCGAGATTCGGAACGTTCCGAGATTTGGCTGTTCCGACTGTTCCGAGATTCGGAACAGTCCGAGATTGGGCTGTTCCGAGATTCAAATTTTTTCGCATGTAAATTTCCAAACACGACTGAATTTCGATTCGATTCGATCCCCAATTCGTTCTCATTTCCTTAATTTCCAGATTCGACATCTAACCATCGACGGAATTAAGTGGCCAGTTGCGCCCACACTGCCGTTTCACGGCAAAATCGAAACAGTTACATGCAATCTACACAATTTACACGAAATCTAAATTTACATGCGAAAAAATTTGAATCTCGGAACAGCTCAATCTCGGACTGTTCCAAATCTCGGAACAGTCGGAACAGCCAAATCTCGGAACGTTCCGAATCTCGGAACAGTCGGAACAATATGAATCTCGGAACAACCGCATCATTTGAATCTCGGAATGTTCCGAATCTCGGAACAGCCGGAACACGCGAATCTCGGAACGTTCCGACCAGTCTTTGTTCCGAATGTTCCGAATCTCGGTCTGTTCCGAGAAACAACCCTAGTTTAAACGTTTTCTTTTTGTCTCTATGATTTTTGGAGCTCCTTGAATGCATTTTATGAATTTATCCAAATAATTTGACGTTTTAGGATGGCTGCCCACTCGACTGGCCACGGGGAACTGGCACAGAAAAGTGCTATAAGGTATCGTTACTTATGATTAACTACGACTATATCTTTTTTCAGATCGTAATCGGCGGTAACCTGCAACAAACGATCGATAGGTGCAAGTCAATTGGTGGTGAAATGGTCTCAATTTATAATGCCGCGGAAAATCAGGTCTTACACGGTGGGTTTTCTTGATTTTTCCGGTTTTTATGGTTTTGCGCCAAGTTATATTTTTAGATCATTGGCGTGCTAAATCGTCGGTTGGGGCCCAGTTTATGCTGGGAGCCAAACGGGTACGTGATTTCAGCTCCGAAAATTGTCAGATTTTAGTCAGGCGCCGGGTTGTATGACTTCAAATGGTTCGACGGCAAAGATCTGTTCTACAACAATTTCTTCCCTAATAGAATGAGTCCCGCAGGCAGCAAGCAGGATTGTGTGCTGGTGAGTGAGGGAAACTCAATCGACTTGATACCGACGCGCAAGTAAAAAAAATCTCTAAAACATAGGGAGCTCACAAGGTGGAAATGGGCAGCTATTAAACTCCAGAAAGCGAAATTTGCCCCCCAGCGGTGAAGTGCAGAAGCGTGAGAGTGCACACGGTACTAGCGCGCCGAGAAGCCATGCGTAGCCGCTGACCTGACTGAGCTACACTCCAGCGAACGTTCAGTTCTATACCTTGTGTGATGGAGATCAGCGAAGGGTGCACCAGCTATCAATGCGCAGAGAAGCCCTTCGTACCCATAACTGTGCGACGCTACACTCCACTGAACGTTAGGATACCGCGCGTTATCTACCGGAGCTGGATAACTAAAGCGAGGCTTAAAGGGCTGCCGATGGCTTGTGTCGCTCCCCCCATGACAAATTGGCAAGTAGCGCCCAGAGGAGAGGCGCAGAGACATTTTCTTTCCAGCGCGTAACCGATAGACTATGCCGTCCACAGCGGCCCGGCTCCTAATCAAACTTCCGGTACCTTGGAAAGGAGGGAAGACCGCAACGCGTGCGATAGACGCATCGCGCAATTGCGAAAGCAGGCCTGCGCAGCTAAAAACCGGTTGCTATTCCGCGCACCCGCAGGCAACGCGCGAAAAACACGTACAGTACGCCCTTTCCCTTGAACCATCTGGACCGAACCCCATGGGCGGTTGTGTGTCGGCATCCCTTTAATGGAAGCTAATGATTTTTAGTACTGGGTGGTAGCCGCGGGCAAACGGTTTCCGATTGATGCCCACTGGAACGACGTCGACTGCAACCAGTCATTCCCCCCAAGGCATTTTGCCAGAGACCTGCAGTCAGCCAAGGATAAGGTTTTCAATAGCAGGCATCGCTATCTGTTTCCCAGAATTTGAATGTATCGAATAAAGTTTACCGGTGTTAATGACGTCGCACCACAAAACCTAATTCCTTGCAGGCAGGATAACGCCTGAAGCCTACCATAATAAATATTACGTATTTTTTAATCTGTTTTATAATACGCTGGGCTGATCTCTGACACATTTTCCGATTCTCAAAATTCATAAGCGCTACATGTCCTGGTTGTTCGACCTTCATTCGTCACAACGCCATGGTGACCCGAATGGCGCTGTCTATGAAGGCCAATGGTCTCTGCCGCGTCGCAAAAAATTACAAAAACGATGGATTTGGTCATATTTTCTGTATTCTGTGCGGCTGTCTGCGATGCTCAAAACTTTTTCATTCAATGGCCCGCACGTGCTGTGGTTCAACCTGCAGATTCTTGCTTCGAACAATGTGCAAATGCGGGGGACAATTGTAAGGGTATCGGTAAGTTTTTCGACTGAAAAATCGCAGGTTGGCGATCAATTCAGCGTATCAATTCTAGCCTAAGTTTTTAGAGCGCGGGTAGAGAAGACCAGCTAAAAAACCAAACACGTTTTAGATAGTAGCTGTCAAATCTATGGCCCAAGTGATGGCGATCCTGAATACTTATTTATTAACAGTACTTCCGGAAAAACGGCAGTCAATCAGTCAAAATTGACTCTTTCAGCCTGCGAATATAGCAGTCCTGCACAGGTATCGTTTTATTGTTTTTGGCCAGAACGAGGGTTTCCTCGTTTTAGAGCCCCTGTGATTTTGGGTGGAGCTGGACGAATACGATGAACAAGTGTTATAAGGTACTTGGTACATGCCCATATTACAGGGTGTCTCAGGATTATCCGGACAAAACGAAAAAGTCATTTTTTAGCCTTTAATGCTGTTTGCTTCGTACCTAATGTTTTTCATATGAGTTTTTTCAGGCGTTTTCAATGTTCTGAGCGAAAATTTTTTTTCGAAGACTTTATAATAGCTTCAGAATCAAGCGTAGAACGCGGTAAGATTTTTCACCTCTTAAATACCAAGAAACTTGGGGCAAAGGTTCAAAAAGTGCTCCGATATTTTTCTGGGCAAGATATGACGTCTTCTGGCAAAACGGACGTGTTTGCGGCAAGGTTTGGTCATGTCAATGATTATTTTCTAATTTAATACCAATTTCCTTAGCATTGCTGATAAGGGTGTTTCGAAGCTTGCTCGTGCTCAAGCTCCTCAGAAATCAAAGCTAACTTGGTCTAAATTGCTTGTACATTATTGTTACTGTAGCTATTTAGGTTTTTATCCTTTGAAAAGTATCTTATCGGATTTTTAGAGTTCCTCCGGGCTAAAACTTGCAAGGTAAATACGGCGGCGCGTGACTTGATTTCATCTTTTTGGCTTGCTGATTTTTTCCTAGAGTAAACCTGGCGTTTTTGGGCCGGGCTGAGCATGGACTTATTATTTCCGATCTCTTTTTGTGGTTTCTTTGTTATGCCGGTTATATTGAAGATTTTTATAGCGTCGGAAACAGCATGCGTTTTGAGGCTTTGCCAGATGGGAGAAATTACGTTCAAACTTCTTCGATTTTTTACGAAGCGATATGTCATAGCCTTGCGAAATTTTCTTTGCCAGTGCCTCAAAAATACCTCAAAGATTGATAGGAGCTACAAGGTGTGCGCATAAAACAGGAAAAAAATAGCAAGAAATGGCATTGAAAGTTTGTCCGGATAATCCTGAGACACCCTGTATAACACCAGAGTGACGATGTGATTTTCAGTTCTTGGGTAAAAGCACGCTAAATCGAATCAATTACTCAATGTGAGCAGCTGGATTCGGTGGTGACGATGATAAGATCAGCTGAAGGGAATCAGGCTTTGATGGGTAGGTGGGGAGGGAGAAAGAGAAAGAGAGAGAGAGAGAGAGAGAGAGAGAGAGAGAGGGCTAATCTTTAGATATCTGGACAAACACTACCGCTGCCACAGTCAAGATTTATATTGGTGCACGCCGTGTAAGATATATAACTCCGATTTGTCAAATTCTTTATAGATAGGCAGTGGCAAACTCGACTTCGAGTGGCTAGACGGGACAAATATCACCTATAACAGCTACGCACTAGCTCAGATGACGAATTCTGGAGGGATTGAGAATTGTTTGGAGGTCGGTCGTTGCGAAAAAAAAACAGTTAATAGCTCCTAACAAATCATATTTTTACCTCCCTCCTCGCTTCAGCTATTTATCGGCCGCGGGCGATCTGATTCTGGTGTTTGGAACGATGTACGGTGCGATGGTACTGTGGAGATTGGTGTTTGCGAAAAGCCGAAGTGATGAATGAATTGACCACACCTTATGTAAACTTCAAGAGAATAAAATAAATCTAATACGAATGGTTTTATTAAAACTTCTCAAACTACCCTATTGATATATACAAAAAATAATTATCTCTTTGCACAGAAAAAAACCCAAAAAATCAACGAGAATCGGAGCCATAATGAAATATAATGTCCAAAGAGGAAAAATAAATTAATTAATCAAGATGGGTTTCAATTAAAGAAAAATTTTATTACACTTTTAAAAACGAATGGCTTGATGATCGCTTACCTTATTCAAAGGCTATAAATCCGTGTACCGATGAAAAAGCTATGGAAGGGCACAGTGGTAGATTAAGTACGCATTACACCTAGAAACCGCATCCCGATTTATAGTGATCCTGATTTTCATTCGGACAACCATGACGACAGGGTGGGAAAGAAATATGAACAAGGGCCAAATGGCCCATGCAATTGGAGGCCCTGAAAAAGCATGGACCACCTCATCTTTTCTCTTGTATTTTCATCCATGTTATCGATCAGCACAGCACAAAACTATTTTATGAGGTGGCCATGTCGAACAATAATTCAGCCGGCTGATACTTGCTTCCAACAGTGTGCGAGGCAAGGCGAAGATTGTAAGGGTATCGGTAAGTAATCTTACGTGTTTTTCACTTGCCCAGAGTACCCAAATAGGTAAATTAATGGATTTGGAGCGATTCCTCTGGTTTCGCCGGTTTTCGGTTTTTAAAAAATCTTAATAAGAATAGATCTAAAATATACGCAAAACTCCTATCCACATTTTTTGCGAATTGTATGATGAATTTTTGACTGATTTTACTCGGGCGAGTCCTTATAATAGAGGGTATGTTAATATTGTGGGACCGATATATAAGTAAGCACGGTATCATGACAGATTATCCAACGTAAGAACTTTTAGATAGCACCTGCCAAATCTATGGCCCTACCGATGGGGACCCAGATTATTTGTTTATGAATAGTACCACCGGAAACGCAGCAGCGAGCCAAGCTCAATTCAGCGCTGGGACCTGCGAATATAGCGATCCGGCGCAGGTATCGTTTTATTAATGCGTTTTTCTTCTATAGCTCCGCACCTATACCTATACTCGGCCTTATAAATTTCCTTTCGTTTTTAGAGCCCCTGCGACCTGGGGTGGAGCTCTACGAATACGGTAGATAAATGCTATAAGGTAACTGATTTGGCTGGAAACAAACTCTTTGTTTGATTATTAAGTGATTGAAATGTAACGAAATCTTTGGAATTTATTATTCCACACAGTTGTTAAGTTCCTTGGAGCAGGCACGATAAACCAAGCAGTAGCTGCATGCGCCAGTATGAACTCAACGGTGACAATAATTCGATCCGCCGAGGAGAATCAGGCTATAATGGGTGAGTTAAATCTGATACACACTGGTTCGTAACTAGGATTAATGCCTTTTTCATGACAAATCAAGCCTATGGTTTCAAAGCTTTGGTTTAAAACAAGCATGAACCTACACACATTTCAGATCTCTGGACAAACAGCACGGCGGCTCAGGGAAACTTTTACGGGAACCAGTACGAGTACACCTCCGGACGATCGCCGCGACCATTTATCCGGCCAAATCCGAGCGAGAACTTCGTGTCCGGCAAATTAATGCCTCGATTGATCAGGAAAACCGCTCAACATCGGGATTCCGACGTCACGGAATTCCACTTTTTGCGCGGGTAGTCAATTTCCGCGTCGCGATTGAATAAAACACAGTTGGGGCTACATGTTGACAATGTTCTGCTTCATAAATAACCCCTATCAAGACGTTAAATCACCCAAGAAGGCGATCTTAGAGGCTTGGCTGACCCTCGCGCAGCAGCGCATCGGTAACCTGATCATGAGCCTGGACAATCGACTTTTCCAAATAATCCCTTGTTCGGGTTGACCAATCGATTATTAATTCATTGATTCAATAAAATTTTAAGCTGTTTTTGGGTGCATTTGACCCGGTTTCTTTGGGTGGGCCAAAATTATGACCACTTGCCAGAATCGAATTTCGACTAAAAAATGGATTTTCGCAAAATGTAAAATTTTTTCCGGGATTTTCTTTAGACCCTTGTTTTTCAATAGCGTGGTGCATAACATACTTGAAGCGTTTCCCCGTTCATTAGTACGGGGCCGAGAAATTCACGAAAATTTGGGGTGGGCCAAAATTATGACCGGCAGTGTATAATAACTATGGAGCTGGGCAGATGACGAATACCGGGGGAATCGAGAATTGTTTAGAGGTAAGTTTTTACCTGCCAATGTTTTCCTATCCGCCTATAGCCATTAAACATGTAATACAACCTCGATTTTCTAGATATTTATCCTTCAAGGCCGCGCAAATTCGGGGATTTGGAATGACATACGCTGCGATGCGGCTGGAGAGCGTAGCATTTGCGAGAAGCCGAAGAGATGAAGCGTCCCTTGTTTCAATAAAGCGGAACAAACTATTGACTAAATAAAATATGTAACTGCGGGGACACCAGTTACCATGAACAACCAAAGCACACGTAAAGTTTGAGGTAACGTTAAGGTTTCGAAAAATTACCGAACACTGCCAGGTTGTTGTTGCCAGGCGACTGCTAGGTGCAGGGGAATTTCGGGTTTTCGTCGCCCACTCTACACTGGAAATTCGCGGCGATGCATGTTACTTTTCTATTATTATATGTCGTAAGCGTCTACGCACAGGCATCGGTCCCATCCCTTAGCAACGGCAACTACTTTGTCCGCGTACCCGGGAACACGGCCGATCAGCCGACGTACCAGTGCTTCCTAAGTTGTGTCAGCAGATCGAGCGTCTGCCTAGGAGTTGTTGTCGAGACCACTGTGAATGAAACAACAGGAGAGCCGACGCAGCAATGCTTTTCCGCTATTGCCGGCATGGCGGAACCAGATTTTGTGTATCTGAACAGCTCGAAGGGGTTGGCGTTGGCGGAGAATGGCTGTTTCGAGGAGACCGGCACCTGCTTGACTGTGCCGCCGCCAGTATCAACAACCACAAAGCCACCGCAGGTTATTATTTGCTACCAAAAACCGATTAAAAGCCAAAAACGTCAAAAACGCCCAAACGCTCCGAAAAAAAACCCGCTTCGCGGGCCGAATTTTGTGCAAAAAAATTCGATTTCCGGTTTTTTGGATCAGAATTTTTTTCTTAAGCTGTATTCTTTATGATATAAATAAGAGTGCTACTGTTTTCTACGCTTTGCAACGTTTTTTTAAAAAGACATAAAATTGCGGATTTCCCAGCCCAAATTTAGGGCTTTACAAACTAGTTTTTAATCTGTCTGATTTCTGCTAAAAAACGATAAGAATACTGATCGTTAGGTTACTTCAAGCAAATATTTTGATCCCAGATTTTTTAGTTTATGTGTGGTGCTGGTTGGATTGCTGGCAATCAGGCGCAGATGTGCTACAAGGTAATTTCTCGGTAGTTTGGATTCCAACACTCTTGAAACCAATCTTTTGTCTTATCTTTGCTGCTCTTTTTACACTAATTTAGTTTACGGGCGAGAATGGGACTTTTGATGAAGTTGTCAGCACCTGCCAGGCTCTGAATGCGTCCCCATTGGTGATCCAAACAGCGAAAGAAAACCAGGCCATCAACAGTTTGTCGACAACACAATAAGGTTCACCGTATTTCAGAATTAAGATCCAAATACGCCGGGACCCTTGGCACATTCTTGAATGCGGAACGGGTAAGCATTCGGGGTTTATACACTTTCACCTTTCTGTGAAGTGGTTTCCTTTTTTGGTTATTGTTTACCTGGCCTTCGGGTTACCCTACATGTCCCACTCCACCACATGCTTTCCCACCTCCATCAATACCCCGGATAGCCGAAATCCCCTTCAAACACTACCTAAATACCTTCCCGATGGCTTCAGATACCTCCCCTAGCCGAAATCCCCTTCAAAAACTACCTAAATACCTTCCCGATGGCTTCAGATACCCCCGTGGCTGAAATCCCTTCAAAAACTACCTAAATACCTTCCCGATGGCTTCAGATACCTCCCCTAGCCGAAATCCCCTTCAAAAACTACCTAAATACCTTCCCGATGGCTTCAGATACCCCCCGTGGCTGAAATCCCCTTCAAAAACTACCTAAATACCTTCCCGATGGCTTCAGATACCTCCCCTAGCCGAAACCCTTTTAAAAAACGAAATTAACGACCGACCGGATGGAATGAGAGAAAAAAAAGAAATGAAATCCCCGTGAAAATTTTCATCCACGAAACGCGCGCCACCTGGCTCACTATGTCCAAAATCACCCAACCTCTGTCCCCCACCCCTTTTACTAAGGAAAAAACTTTCAAAGTTAATTTTAATAATTTAAATCAAAACTTTTTTATAATTTTTTTATCAGTTTGGGGGTTTCCGACCACGCTCTATCCGAATCCGAAGAGACCTAAGCTCCAGCTCCTTTCCCCTTCGAGTTGAATTCGGGACCTGACAGACAGAGACCACAACAAAATTATTATAGTTGATTAACGGGGGAGGCCACGGCCACCAGTGGGCTATCACCCCCGCTAATGAATCAGGGCTTTCATGTCAGCGAGGCGCTTATAATGCGAAATGGTTCAGACCGGTAGCGGCCAGCTTGATTTTGCATGGCTTGACGGATCGCCAATGGACTATTCCAACTATGACATGGCCAATATGGATAATGATAATGGAGACGAGAATTGCTTGGAGGTCATCACCTTAATCAAATTGAAGTAAATTTAAGATGATGTTTACTGGTCTCTGGAACGATGTGCCGTGCGACAATGTTGGAAATATTGCATGCCAAATGGATCCCGTATTTATGTGAAAGAGCAATGATGACTCAGGCTCCTCTAAATCATTGGCTGAGAGCATAAACAAAATTTGGGAGAACGTCACAAAACCGAGCCGAACAGCATTGAATAGAGTCACAATCTCTGGGATGCACAAACGGCAGTAGGTAGCCAAAATATCGCAAAGAAAAAGGTTTTTAATGACATACAACGTATCGCTGCTAGGCGACTGTTGGGCATTCGTTGTCTGACAATTTCGTTTTTAGCTGATTTGGAGGCTAAACCGGTTTTTCTACGCTTTTTGTGTTCGCTGGACTGTTGCTCTGAGGTGGACTTTTGGTGGACGGCCGCAATGGATTGGACCAACCACCTTGACAAACACCAGAAAACGCTCTTTCTGATGATATACTTCAAGTTTTGAGATCAGATTGTTTTAGTGCTTCAATCCACCAAAAATATGAAATCCTTTATTAAAATCGATCTTCAGAGAAAATTCCTAGGAGCGGCCAGCGTCAAACCGATCACGATGCATTATAGAACTGGCCTAAATTAGCAAATTCCAGCCAAGACTGGTAAGGGGGACGGCCTCAAAACACCAGAAATTCCTAATTTAGAGAGTGATTCTATAGTTTTTGGTATACGCCATGGTATACCTTGAAAACTGGCACTGGATATTCTTTTAGCGTAAAATTAAGTATATTGCTCAATCTTAAAAGTATACCAGCCCACGAGTTTGCATGAAAAATTAATTTGAAGTGAAGAAAGCGCAAAAATGAGATCAAAAAGTTTTAGGGCTGCCAAGATGTTTCAACTGTCATTCGGGCTCGGCTCACAGAGATTCGCAAAAGGGCTCGGTTCTTGCTCTAAAGTCCATTGAAACTCTATCCCCCTCAAGAACATAAATATCACAGCTCGTCACAAATCCTTATATACCGGCAGGTTTTTGTAATGTTTCTGGCCTTTGGGATGTCGACGAAACTGCTTCAGCAGTTCCGGGGGCGTGGGAACCTAAAAGATGCTTAATTCTGGCACCTCGTGTCAATTGTGCTTTCGCCTAGTTTTTGCTAGATTTTTTATAGTTACCAGCAACACATAATTCACAGTTCAGCGTCAAAGAGTCTGAAGTATAAAAAACGCTCACAACGAAGCCAGATCTGTGACCTTGCAATTGGTGTGAAATTGTGGATTTGTGTGACGTGCTGGGTGCAATAATCGCAGTGATGGCAGTAAACATGAAAGGTCTCGATCCAACACAACCCCTAGAACTTTGAAAAAAGAGGAGAAAGCAAGCGTTTTTGTTTAATGGGACTAGCAAATTCTGAAGTATGCACAGACAAAGCGACAGCCACGATCGTGTCTGTGATGGCATGGTATATGCAAGTTTGCTAAGGCTCCTTCAGACCGATTTGCTATCAAAACGTTAAAATTATCCCAGTTTCATATCGGGCAAGTTTCATGATGCCCAATTTTTCCACGAATCGACTAATGGATTCCGTAAAATCCCCAGATCTCAAAGCATTATAAAGTTACAATAACGCACTGTTTTGGCCACCGGCCAAAGTGCTTTTTTGACGAAAATCTTCTTAAAACAATTTCTCGGCCTAGAATGGAAAAACGATTGTGGGTTACCGTATTGTGACGGCATTCGGCAACTTTCTTCAATAGAAGATCTTCTTGAAACAATTTCCGTACCGAGAATTTTTGAAAAAATTGGGTGCCGTCAAAATTATGTCCACTAGTGTACTCAAATACCATAATGGCTGTTCCTAAAATTGTTCCGCTCCCTCAAACATCAAGAAAGCTTTCAAATTCCACTCTTTCGGCCCCTCGGTCATTTTCTTCTTGGTCCGCGGCACTCCATTTATTTCCCGGACTACACATGACGATGGCGCCCAAATGCGCTTGGGATTTAGCCGCCCTCTAAGGAAACTGTGAAGCTGTTTCCGTATTCTGAAAAGTGCTGGAATTCTGAAATTTACTTGAAATGGGCCTTCGACTAAATTTTCGTTTAATTGTTGCCATATTATACCTTGTTCCGACAGATGGTCAATATTACTTTGTCCGATTCCCGAGTCCTTCACCTTCCACTGACGCCCCGGATGCGATTTGTTTCGAAGCATGTGTGAATTTGGGAGACGCTTGTAAAGGCATTGGTGAGTCGAGGGGCATATCTTTATTATTAAGTCAAGATATCCACTGTCAAACATACGGACCGGATGATGGAGACCCTGACGTGGTCTTTCTGAATAGCTCGTCGGGAACGGATGTCATTAATGCGTGCGATATTCATATTCAAGCTTGTACAGAAGTAATAACTTTACCAAAGGTAACTTTTTCTATTGATACTTTTCCTGCCAAATTACCTTAATAACTCTATCAAAATATTTTAGTACTATTGTGCAGACGACGGCTGGACGTTAGGAAACGGCACTGCTAAATGTTATATGGTACCGAATTAAACTTTTGACGATACCCTGATTTTCTTTAGATGACAGGCCAAAATGCAACGTTTAATGATACCACAATGACGTGCGAAGGCCTAGAAGCGAGGGTTCTGACCGTGGAGACTTCGGCTGAGAATCGAGCGATTTTCAGTTTTGAACCGAATCCTTAAAAATATCATGTTTTTAGACCTTTGGCTATCGAAAAACTTCTACTACGGTCCTTACTTGAATGGGATAAGGGTATTCTTTTAGGCACAAATAATCAAAAACACGTCCTAGACCGGGACCGGACAATTCGACTTTGAGTGGGCTGACGGGACCCCGATGTACTATACAAATTACGATGATGCTTCCATGAATGATTTTGAGGGTTTGGAATATTGTTTGGAGGCAAGTAAAGGTTTTATTCAAATCGTTATTTTCGGATTTTTTGATCCTTGCGTGGCTTTGCAAATATTCTAGATGCTCGGCACCGGTGGTCCATGGAACGACCTGAAGTGTGATGCCCTTCGAAGTGTCGCTTGTGAGAAATCTGCAAGCGTTTATCAATAAAGATGCCAAAATTTGCAGCAAAGGTTTATTAACGCGTGAAGCGAGGCTTATTTGACAAACAACCTTTCTAGTTCGGAAAATCTCGATGTTAATCAATTGATTGATCGCAATTTTTCGCGGGTTATAGAAGTGTATTGATTGATCCGTGAAAATGCATCAAATGCCCGCCGTCACGCAAGGCATTGCGGGGCGAATTCATTCCGCGAAATAATGTGCAATATCACCCTTCCAAATATTTTTAAAAAATGACCACGTCAACAAGCCGAAAGCCTGCCACCTGATAGCACTGACACACTTGAAAAATGTGAGAACAAAGACGCCGCCAAAAATTCTGGTGAACTGCTGCATAAAATTTCAAGTAGAAGCGTTTGTATAAAAGCAACTCGGGGAGTGGCAGAAGGGCTTTGAAAAATGTTTCTAAACTTTGGTGTGTTTTTATTGGCCATTTTGACCATAGTCACTGCGGCGGCGATTGATTGTGCTGGTTCTGGTTGTGATGACGTAAGGCTTAGCTTTCAAACTTATTGATAGAAGGTTCAAAACTGCGATAGCAGGATCAGAGACTTTCAAAACAAACAAAATTACGTTTGACTAGGATCATGCCACTTTCAGTTGACTTGTCAGGATGGGTGGACGGCGATGAATCGGACGAGAAGCTGCTTTAAAGTAAGATTGCCAGAAAATCTTGCCCGACCCAAAAACTTCAAAACGTTCGAGAAGCAGTCATTACTCACAAATATTATCCGCCGCATTTTTATGCTTTTTAATAATCTGTTAATGTGAATCTGGGGGTCAAGCAAGTGCTTTTCAGCTAATCCGCAACGTCAGCATGTCAAACTCCTCGGCTGAATGCCGTCGGTATGGTGCAACCGTTGCTTCAATCAGAAATGCGAACGAAAATAAGGACCTTTTAGGTTCATCGCCCTCATTTTTCAAAATCTAAATTTCGTTTCAGAGTTTGCCATCCATGCTCAAGTCAAACAGAAAGAAGCCTTTTTCCTGGGAGCCAACATGGTACGGTGTGTTCATACGAAGGACCCATTTTTATTCTAGACCGGAAAGGGGCCTTGGGAATTCAAGTGGATCGACGGGAAACCTGTCAACTATACAAACTGGGCTCGTAAGGAGCCGAACGATCATAGGGACCAGGGCGAGACGTGTATTGAGGTATGTTCGGATCAGTACCTCTTAAAATAGGGATAATAATCTGTGGTAGACCCAGTTTGACAATTTCAGATGTACGTACGCTATTGGAAGTTCGACAAGACGAAAAGTCTTGAACAAAATATGGACGCTACCGGCGCCGGGAAATGGAATGATCTGAAGTGCGATTGGAGTCCGAGGGCTTTTGCGTGTCGTAAGGATCAGGTTAGTAGTAAATTCGGCTATTGCTAAACCTTTCCGATTTTGTTAGGCCAACGGGCTACTTGGGCCCAGCAAGGATGCTACAGCCGGGACGACGGCCAGCACATTGAGTACCACGGCAACTACCACAAAGAGGGTACCCAAGGTTAGAAGGCCTGATCGTGAAGCTTGATTTGTCCGTGCTGTTGAGAAGGCTCTTTTCTGCAAAAAGGGTTCGCGCATTACATTTTTTTAAGTTGAAAGTTTATCGGCGGACCAATCTATGCTTTCCGGCGGCGGCGGCGGAAACGGCGGCGAAATATAGTGTTGGCGCAAAGAAATCGGAGAGATTCGCGCAAAATACGAATGAGTGAGGGCCATCGTCGTATGCTAATAATTTGCCAGAAATCACTGTCACTTCGGAGCTTGTATAAGGTGGTCTTACGAAAGTGCATACCTACCGTCGGCTTGCTGACAGTTGTGATAACGCTCGGCTCTTCTGGGGGATATTTACTGGGGCCCTGGATTTCGGGACGCTATGTCAAATGTTGTGGCTCTTCGAATAGCGATGTCTCTTTACCTGATCCTTACGACACGCGAAAACTCTCGGACTCCAGTCGCACGTCAGATCGTTCCACTTCCCGGCGTCAGTCGCTTCCATATTCTGCTCCAAACTTTTCGTTGGGTCGAACTTCCAGTACCGCATGAACATCTAAATGAAGGTATCCTCGGATCTTTCTCTGGTCATTTTCGAATAGCTTTGAAATTCCTACCTCAATGCATTCTTCCGATTTTCCATTGTGTTTGTCGCTCGGCTCTCCCTTCTTCCAGTTCGTATAGTTGAACCTTTTCCCATCAATCCATTCAAATCCCAAAGGCCCGCTGCCCTTCTAAAACAGGAGCTACGCCGGCGCCTATTTACGTATAAGTTTTCTTGCGCCCAGTTAGCTCTTTGCTCCACTTCAAAATCCTACCTTATATAATTTGGTCGCGTATCTTTGTGTGTGTGTGTGTGCGGAGGTCAGTTTCGAGGCTCGATTTGAGGGCCTTCCCGTGCCCAAAATGCCATAATTCTCCGTCACCCGGGGGAATCGACCCTCCTCTTTCCGATGGTGCTTTCAGAATCCCGATAAAATAAAAGTTTACAAAGTTAAAGCCGGTTTTATTGATTTTTGGGGGTCCGGGCGGGCTAATTTGCATAATGTGAAAAAATACAAATTTCCTCATTCTTGCCAGTTGCACTCGCGAGTTTGGTCGTTTCTTTGGAGCTGCCTCTTGATGCCTTTCCTTCCCCTGCCCCGGGCAGTCCTCTTGAGGCATAAAACGGGTGTTGACGCGTGCTGCCAAGCATTGCATGGTGTAGTGGTTAGCGCTTCGCCTTGCTAATCTAACCATCGGTGGTTCGATCCTCGGATATCGCAGTTGTTTTGCTTTTTGCTGGCAAGTGCGTTTTGGAGTGGATTTCCGTGTCGGGACGTTATTATGAAATTAGTCACTCAAGCCGCAGTCTATAGAATGAAGCTACCCGCTCAAGCATGCGCCGCAGGCCAAAGAATCAAGCTAACTGCTCAAGCTAGCGCGGCAGACTTTAGAACGAAGCTAGCCGCTCAAGATTGCGCCGCAGGCTAAGAACGAAGCTAGCCGCTCAAGATTGCGCCGCAGGCTAAGAACGAAGCCAGCCGCTCAAGCTGGCGCCGCAGGCTTTAGAATGAAGCTAGCCGCTCAAGCTAGCGCCGCAGGCTTTAGAATGAAGCTAGCCGCTCAAGCTAGCGCCGCAGGCTTTAGAACGAAGCCAGCCGCTCAAGCTAGCGCCGCAGGCTAAGAACGAAGCCAGCCGCTCAAGCTGGCGCCGCAGGCTTTAGAACGAAGCTAGCCGCTCAAGCTTGCGCCGCAGGCTTTAGAATGAGGCAAGCCGCTCAAGCTAGCGCCGCAGGCTTTAGAATGAGGCAAGCCGCTCAAGCTAGCGCCGCAGGCTTTAGAACGAAGCTAGCCGCTGAAGCTAGCGCCGTAGGCTTTAGAACGAAGCTAGCCGCTCAAGCTAGCGCCGCAGGCTTTAGAACGAAGCCAGCCGCTCAAGCTAGCGCCGCAGGCTAAGAACGAAGCCAGCCGCTCAAGCTGGCGCCGCAGGCTTTAGAACGAAGCTAGCCGCTCAAGCTAGCGCCGCAGGCTTTAGAACCAAGTTAGCCGCTCAAGCTAGCGCCGCAGGCTTTAGAACCAAGCTAGCCGCTCAAGCTAGCGCCGCAGGCTTTAGAACCAAGCTAGCCGCTCAAGCTAGCGCCGTCGGCTTTAGAACGAAGCTAGCCGCTCAAGCTAGCGCCGCAGGCTTTAGAACCAAGCTAGCCGCTCAAGCTAGCGCCGTCGGCTTTAGAACGAAGCTAGCCGCTCAAGCCAGCGCCGCAGACTAACGAATAAAACCAACCATTGAAGCTAGCGCCGCAGGCTTTAGAACGAAGCTAGCCGCTTAAGCTAGCGCCGCAGGCTAACGAATAAAGCCAACCATTGAAGCTAGCGCCGCAGGCTAAAGAAGGAAATAACCGCTCAAACTTGCGTCGCAGGCTTTATCTCGAAGCAAACCGCTCAAGCTGGCGCCGCTGGCCGCTGGACCTGGCCGATCAAACATGCGCCGCAAACCTAATAACGACACTAGCGATTTAAGCTATGTCAATACAAAGAGGTTTGCATGGGAGATGTGTTTTTCTTTCTTCAGGGTAACTTTATGTGGAAGGGCGCTCGATTCATAGGGCCTAGACGGGGTCCAGCGGGGGAGAGTCGCGAAGCGGCTCCTCCCCCGCTGGTCGATAAATGAGGTACCTTCTTGGCGCCGAGGAAGTAGGCCTCAGTTTTCTTTCACTTGGGAAATAATTCCGAATTCTGAAGATGCTGTAACGATACTGGAAGAAATCATACCTAGGATATCCTTATTTTCTTCCACATTGCCAACAGAAGCCACCGTTGCACCGTAGAGTCCGCATTCTGCATTCGCTTTCGAGATATCGGCATTTCTGATCAGCTAGACAGAGCAGCTGGGTCTAAGTGTCTAATCGTATGGATACCCTGAAGCAGCTTCTCGTCCGGTTCAGCGCAGTCCATCCCACTTCACAAGTTAGCTAATAAACATGTTCACATGTGTTTTTAAGAGAAACCCTGGCCACAGTCCGCCATGAAAACTTACCGCATCGCAGGCCCCATTTCGGCAATCCGGTACAGTGGATACGGTAGTCGCCAGGAAAAGCAGAGAAATGCCGAACTTTACGACCATCTCCGAACGATGGACGAAGAATATCCAATGCATGGGCGGCGAGTTGTTTTATAAGCATCGCCTTGCAAATTTTATGCGGTCAAAAACCTATATCAATTCAGTATTTTAAGATGTATCAATTGATATGAATATAGTTTCAGTTGGGTTTTTAACGAAATATAGCGGATCAGATGGGCAAGAAAGAAAAAAACTTGAACGCAAAATTTGATCTTGCTTTGTGTTTGTGACCAAGAATGTTAACCCCGATGGCTGGGGGCAGAATTTTATGCTAAAGGCCCAGGTCTTTGACCGTTTATTCATGAAAACCAGAAAAACAGCGCGTATAAAAGTAGAATTGGAGGGCTGGGTGTATCTTCTTTCCGGGGCCGCACCTGCCGGAGATGGTCGCGAAAATCGGCATATTTTTATTGGCCCTATGCGGTACGGTAACTGCGCTACCGAAGTGTCCGAGAGGAGAGTGCGACTCGGTAAGTTTTGAGAGCGCTGAAACCTTGGAAACAAATGAATATGATATTTTTAGCTGACCTGTCAGGATGGATGGCTGGCCCTGAACCGAACGCGAAGCTGTTTTAAGGTATCCGGAAGCGCAAAGTAATACCTAAATTTCTGCAGATGATCCGAAACGTGGACATCTCGAAAGCTGTAGACGAATGTAAACGATATGGCGCTACCGTAGCGTCGGCGGTAAATGCGGACGAGAACAAGGATATTCTGGGTATGAAGTCAGTCTCAAAATCCACTGTTTCGGTTTTTTCAGAATTCGCAATCATGTCCCAAGTGCAGAAGAACGAGACACTCTTTTTGGGAGCGAAAAAGGTACGAAGGAAGGAAATTAGGGATCGACGGTGCTTCAGACCGGCAAAGGACCGTCGGGTTTCAAGTGGCTCGACGGGAAACCCTCCAACTTCACCAACTGGGATCGCAGAGAGCCCAGTGATAATCATCAGGGCAAAAATGAGGATTGCATCGAGGTACTAACTTTACAACAGGCAAGCGTGCATTTTTAAAAGAGAAAACGTGCAATGCTATGCAAAAAACCCGGGGGAGAGCAGGTCCATCAAGTTGACAAGGGACCACCCAAGGTCAACGAGGCGCTTCTAAATTGGTCCCAGCCTATATCGCGCGGAATTTTTGCCCCTGATTCTCAATCGGATTTCAATTTTTTTTGTCAAATAATTCGAATTAAGGTGTTATAGCGCTTTTAGGTACATTAGGAAGGGGAGACATGGCAGGGGGCTTTCCGCGAGAGGAGAATTTTGGCAGGAAATCGCCCCACGCGGAAGAAATTATGTCAATTTCTCGGCTTCTTTAATTTAGTTATTAAAAATTTACCTCTATCTTTTCACAGAAATGGAAAACGGATCTTGCTCAGTTTTTTCAAGCGCCTTCGAATGAGCTAGGTCTCGTTCCAAAATTCCATTTGCACCTAAGACGTCTCATTGTTAGTGGGCACAGGATTCATGCGTAGTCTGTGCTCGCTGAACCGGCCAAGAGTGAAAATTTTATAGATGTATGTTCGATACTGGAAGTTTGACCCAACAAAGAGCCTGGAGCAAAACATGGCCGCGACCGGGGCCGGAAAATGGAACGACCTGAAGTGTGACTGGAGCCCGAAGGTTATGGCGTGTCGCAAAGACCAGGTAGGCCATTCGCAGCGAGATTTAGTAGATGTTTAGACGCCCGTTCTACAAGCGCCAACCAGGGATCCGCCACAGGATATCCCTACCAGGAAGACGACGGTAGCCACCACAACATCTACCAAGGCTACCACTACCACCACCACAACCACCAAGGCTACCACCACCACCGTACTGAAAGTGTGCGGCTATGGGTGGTCGGTCGGGCCGCATGGATGCTATAAATATGTGAGTCTTGAATCGAGTGGCGATCGCCCAGCCTAAGCCAGGCCTAACCCCTAATCTTCTGCGCACCATCATAGGCTAAGCCTAACCCGAAAAACGTAATCATCGGCATCAAAAACTCAGACAAAAATTCCACGGCGTTAAATCGACGCCCCCCCCCCTTCCGATTTTGACGATTTATGTATCTAACGAAAGCGCTCGCTTGGAAAGGAAGCAAGCACTTTTTGTGTTTCAACATATGTATTTTAATCTACGAATTATAAAACCAATATCAATGAAAACTGCAGATTGAATGCAAAATCAAGCTAACAGGGTGACGCTGTATTTACGGGTAAAAGAATAGAGCTTTTTTCCACCGTTTCGAGGGCTTTCGAATGGTGTAAAAATCATCCCGATCCGGCCTTTTCCGGGACCGCTAGAGGGGGGGGGTAGTTTGTTTTGGGACACGCTGTATTTAAGTCCCTTTCTTGTTTTTAAAGAGTTGGCTGATTAGGGTGGCTCTAGGTTCTTGCTTACCAGCCGAATTTTCAAAAAATGTATGACATAAGTTACGAGAGTAAAATGTTCAGCCGTTTTCCGCATTAACTTTGTTCTTGCTACGACAATTTTAGAGCAAAATATTTTAAGCAAGCAACATTTTCAGATAAAATGTTAAACCATAGTATGTTTTTCCGACTGGGGGAGGGCTTTAAATATCCTATTTAGGACGGTACGCTAGGCAGCTACGACAATCGTTTGGCATACTGTCGCGGTTTGAACAGCTATCCGACGTCCGTCATTGACAGCGAGGAAAATCGATTTGTTACTGGTAAAATTTATATGAGCCCGAATGACATGGGTGAGCGGTTGCACTAGCATTTCTCTACGATTTCAAAACTTCAGACTTGGCACGCCGCGGCGGGGCCCCCTTACATTTCTGGACCGGCGCCTACCTGGTGAGCCAGTTAGATTTGAGGATTTACTATTGCCTATTGTCAAAACGAAGTTTACCTCCAACCAATCGTTTGCAGTCTAGCGACCATAGAATCACATGGGAGGATGGCGAGCGGAACAATACATACTCGAACTGGACCCCGAGATTGTGGGGCGCCATCGGAGACGAATACGTTAAGCCAAACCACATTGACACCGAACACTGCATTGAGGTGGGGTAGGCGCTGGGGTAGGAAACTTAAAGGGCCGGAGAAAGATGGCCAGGCGTCAGTTGGGGTGACGGACCGACGTGACGCTACTGTCGACGTAATTCGTATTCCGAAATCGTAATTTTCATGCAAAGTCAAATTTCGGCGAAAGCCAGAAAACCGGAAACGGCCGCTGCAACCACCCTAGGGTATTTGAGGGCTTTTCAGCCCCTGGCTCGGTTGGCGCCATGGTGTACTGGTTAGCACGCTGGGCTGTGGGGTGAACCACCGCTGGTTCGATGCCGCTGCAAAATTCTTTGCTTTTTCGCCAAATACACCTTTCTTGAGCCCTTTAAAAGGAGAACGATGGCATAAGTAATCGGTGACGCCAGGGAAAGCTAATGTCATTGCGTCTCGCCCCCTCGGCGCGATCTCTGCCCTGCTGTCTATTTGCTAAAAAGTCGATAGCGTCGGTAGCCCTTTATAGGGGCCCGGAACTGCCAAATCAAAGCCCTGTTGCGAGGGCTCTTTGGAGTTCTGAGAAATTGCCAGCCGCCGCCGCGGGACGAGAACCCTCCCTGCGCGTAAACGTTTTTGCTCGATCTCTTGTGTCAAAACACTATAATTCGCGGATTCTAAGCTCATTTCTAAAATCCTCACTAGATTTTAAGTGGTTTGGTGTTTCAATCATCGAGTTTTTTTCCAGAAACTGCCGAGAATGAGATTTGGGGTGACGACAGGGAATTTCAAATTCACGCGCTTCCCGCCCCCTGTGGTGTGCAAAGGCCTTTGACGTACAGGGCTCGGGTTTTCCGGCCGTAACCCAATTTTTGGGAGTTCGGAGCCTCTTTAATAGAAGGATTCACCCCAGGAAACCACGAAGACTGACAATGTTATACGAGCCTAGCCAATTAACCTTTTAGATCATGACATTCCGGAACGGGAACGGGTGGGACAACACATATGAATGGAACAACGACCCATGCAGCTGGGCAAAGCCTGTCGTCTGCAAGAAGCCATACGGCTATTGAGCACCGATAAATACATTTTAACTTCACCTGTAAGAATTGCGATTCGATAAACCCTGAACCGGTATATGTAGGATACGCAGCGGGGAGGGGGGAGACAACATAAATATTTTTATTACATCTTTTTTTTTGCTACAAACAAAACTCCCCGGCATGTCGCTGCAGGTCTCCCCGGATCCTTTTTGGTAATTTTGCGACCGTTATGAGATTAATTTCTTCAAGGCATTTCTGCGATTTTCAAGGGTGCTTATCGTTGGCCTCTCCCTTCATCCAGTTTGTGTAATTGAACCGGATCGATCCATTCAAATCCAAAATGTCCACTGTTTTTCCAAAAACAAGACCTAGGCGAGCGCCTATTTACGCATGCGTCTCTCTTTTTCCAGGGCTGGGAACTAGGTCAAATTGTCGGGTCGTATGGATACTTTGAAGCAGCTTCACGTCCGGTTCAATGCCGTCCATCCCGCTTCGCAGGTTAGCTAAAAAACAATTGGTTGTTACACACAATGGCTTAGTAAGATTTCCAGTCGCCTGATCGAAATATCGCGTGATCGAAAATCGCGTGATCGAAAAATCGCGTGATCGAAAATCGCCTGATCGAAAATCACCTGATCGCAAATCGTTTAATCGAAAATTGTCTAATCGATAATAACTCAAAAAGTAGTTTTAACACATGTTAGAAGCCTAGAAAAGCCCTAAATTTTTGGAGTTATTTTCGATCAGACGATTTTCGATCAGGTGATTTTCGATCGGGCGATTTTCGACCAGGAGATTTTCGATCAGGCGATTTTTTCTACAGTTCGGTACTGCGAATACAGTAACCGCCAGAGCCAGCAGCAATATACCGAACTTCCCGGTTACATCCGGATAATCCGATCGCCAAGAATGCCACTTACCGGTCAAGTTTCCTTGATTTTCAGGCGCGCTACTTTGCAATTGTCAAAAGCAACCGCTACTGTGACCACCATGCCCAGCTTAAATCAACCAAAATTCGCCCATTTCCGAACGATCCGGTCGCAAAGAATTCCATCGAAATATTAAGGCGCTGACGCACATATCGGGCGGCACTGCATGATCCAGAAAGCATCAGCAAGCGGGGGCGGGGGCTGATCAACAGCGACGCCATCCTAAATTTTCATCGAGTTTCGATCGTTTTTGCTCTTTGAACAAAAACGTAAAAATGTGACGGGGAAGCATGAATTTTTGAGCGAAAATCTAGGTTTTTGGCCGCATAAAATTTGCAAGGCGATGCTTATAAAACTGCCCGCTCCCATGCGTTGGATATTCTTTGAGAACGGATCGTCCGAAGATGGCTGAAAAGTTCGGCATATTTCTGCTTTTCCTAGCGACTACCGTATCCGCTGTACCGGATTGCCGAAATGGGGCATGCGATGCGGTAAGTTTTCAAGGCGGACTTGGCCAAGGGTTTCTCTTAAAAACGCATGTGAAAATGTTTATTAGCTAACTTGTGAAGCGGGATGGACTGCGCTGAACCGGACGAGAAGCTGCTTCAAGGTATCCATGCGACTCGAGAGCTAGATCCAGCTGCTCTGTCTTTTTCTAGCTGATCAGAAATGTCGATATCTCGAAAGCGGAAGCAGAATGCGGACTCTACGGTGCAACGGTGGCCTCCGTCGGGAATGCGGAGGAAAATAAGGATATCCTAGGTATCTCCTCTTTCAGTATCGTTACAGCATCTTCAGAATTTGGAATCATTGCTCAAGTCAAGAAGAATGAAGCGTATCTTCTCGGCGCCAAGAAGGTAGCTAAAGTTATGGCTTTTGAAGTAAAGCAAATGCCGACACGTCGTAACTCGCCGGCTAAATACGCGGCGAAATACGGGAAAAGAAGAATACGTAAATAGGCGCCCGCGTAGGTCCTGTTTTAGAAGGGCAGTGGTCCTTTGGGATTCGAATGGATCGATGGAAAGCGGTTCAACTACACAAATTGGAAGAAGGGAGAACCAAGCGATAAGCACAATGGAAAGAAGGAGGAGTGCGTTGAGGTGAGAACTTTAAAGGGCTCCTAAACGAAGTCAGAACAAAGATTAACGGGAATTTTGTTTAGATGTTTGTGCGGTACTGGAAGTTTGACCGAACGAAGAGCTTGGAGCAAAATATGGAAGCCACTGGCGCCGGAAAATGGAACGATCTGAGATGTGATTGGAGTTCCAGGGCTTTCGCATGCCGTAGGGATCAAGTAAGAAGTACCCTGGCTCTAATAAAGCTAACGCTATGTAGCGCGCCGAAATGCAAGCACCCAGCAAAGACACTCCAGTCGGCCCGATTGTCACGAGCACGGCTAGGGCGGTGACGTCCGCCACGAAGCAGCGCTATGTAAGCGTTAAACCAAGATATACTTTGGTATTATAGTTACTAAAAACCGGTGACCAAAAGTTAAGTATAAGCTCAGTTTAAGTCCTTTTTTCGTCTTTTAGTTTTTAGTTTTCGCTTGTTCCGTTTCGCATAGATTTGGAGGGAGCGCCAGAAAATTTGACCTCCCTCATAGAGCGCAAAGAAGAGACTTTCCACGTGCAGGGTTCCGATTTCACGTCGTCACCTCAATTTTCGGCATTTCGGCCGGGACGAGCACGGCCAGATTGCGTGTTTTTTTGCCGCGGCCGTTAGACCCATTTTCTGAGGCACCTCGTTTTGCTAAATGTTGACCTCATCGGATTTTATCACACCAAATTTCATTCATCGTCTCCTGTTCATCAATGCAAATTAGCATAAGTGGTCTTTTGGGCGTTCAAAAACCATCTCCAGAAGCAAGGAAACCGTTTCATATTGCAACTCAAATTTGCGCGATCGGTCAATAATTCACCATTCATAAAAATCAACATTATAGGCTTCGTGCCCGCCTCGTTGGAAGATGATCGCTGCCTTTGAAAAATGTTATGCGGTAACATCAGACGAAAAAAATCACTACGTCCCAGATTCTCGCATCGCCCACCAATTTCGATGACGCTCAAGCGAACTGCGTGCGGTACAATGCCACCTTGCTCCACATTGACAACAGCGTCGAAGACCAGTTCATCAACGGTTTGGATGGCCTTTTTGCCCGATCAGACAACGGGCCGGGCCCGGACATTTTAAGCCCAAAAAAGTAGCATACACCCGTGCCGACGGGCTTCGGCTTGCTTCATGGTCCGAAGCTGAAGTACAGTGCCCCCCGCCCAGCCAATCCCCGCGTACTGTATTTCAGCTACCCTTTGTCCTACCGGGTTGTAAAGTATACCAAAATACTCACCAGCCAAGGCAAATGGTTTGGCATACTTTGAAAACCTATAGGCCAATTGGGAGCCGAGATACGAAAGTGGGCAGCCGGCTGGCTGGCTCTTATCGCGCTATCAGGAGTCCCTGTTCTGAATTATTTTCAATCAAAACTTGGCTACGGTTTATTTTACCCCCCAGCCGGAAGTTTTTGGCTATAACTTTTTTATTTTACATTATTGTAGGCTCAAATTAAAACTCTTAGTATATTTTTCGACGCTCTATCGAATAGCGTTGCACAACTCCCGACAAAATAAGCGAAAATACCGAAAGCTTTCAGACCCTTCGGCTGTGGGGGGAAAGTAAACTCTTACCCAAAACTTTGATGCAAATTCCAAAATGGTATTCTCAAAGGTTACTGGACCCGCACGGTATATTTAACCCGGATATGACGGTAATGAGAACCGTATCTCCGTACTGATCGAAGATTTGTGGGACGTTTGGCAATTTTCTTAATTAGCTTTTGAAGACCGCTATCCTGGCCGGAAGAAGGCCCTCGAAATTTTCAATTTGGTATAGTAATTTGGGTCCTTGAGTATTCCGGGGGGAAGAATTCGCGGGGGGAAACCTTTTTCTGTTTTTTTTCGGGCACTATTTTTTTCTGTTGGCCCTGGTGGGCATAGCAATCAAACATAAAGTGTTTCACATTGTTTTAGCAAAATTTAAGCCGATTTAAATAGGAAAACTTTTTAAAAAGTCAGAAAAACGCTTGAAAAAGTCAAAAATTTGGTCATTTTTGGGTCGAAAAAATTGATTTCGACCTAAAATTAAATTTTTTAATTAAAATTTGTAAAGCTTGTATGCTTAGGAATAGCTATAAACAATTTAGAAACACTTCCACTATTGATATAAAAAATCTAGGCTTGGGCCGGAAAAAGTTCGATTCCCCACAATTCTTTCCCCCCCCTAATTCCCCCCCCCCCGAATTCTTCCCGGGAATACTCAAGAACCGTAATTTGGAATTGGGGCGGGGGGGCGTAATCTGCCATTGCTTCCGGGGCCGGCTCCGGATAATTTCAGGCCGGGACCGCGCGCTCCGCTAATTTGCATCATTTCCCGGGGCACGCAAGTGAACCATTCTCAAATGTAAATTCTAGGCCCCTAGGCTTGGAATCGCGATGCATGTGAAATAAATCATCTTGTTTAGGATGGGCAGCAGGCGTCTACAGTGGTGCTCGTTTTTGGCTGGGAGCGCGGAGGGTCAGTAGATTTTTCCATTTTTAGCCTTTTGAGTTGAAAATATGCATCGCGTCGTGAAAAAAATATAGCTGACGGCTCCCTATCCTAAGAACCGTTCCCATAAGTCGGCAAATGTCTGATAGCTTAAAAGGCCGTCCGCCAGCCACTGGAACAGGCCCCATACTAGCTTGGCACAGTTTTTTTCGACCCATTTTTTATGACGTCATCTGAAAGAGCATCATAGTAAAGTGATCGTGAACTTTTAAAAGTTAATTTTGAGTCAAAATGGGCCATCAAAGTTCCCGACACCCAAAAATATACCGAAAACCACTGAACAGTATTTGCCGAAACTTGTGACAATCCCAATTGGGTCAGGGAACATTTTTCTAATACATTGCAACACCAGAAGTGGCCGGATCTACTATCTTACTATATATAGTTTTTCTGATGTTCGTAGCCTTGACGGCCGACCGACCGGACCAAGCGATTCAATCCCACAAGAACCACCGAAATTACCGTAGCCATGCCGTTTCGCCTTTTCCCCGGAGGACGCAGCGAGCACCCCGCAGGAACCGAGAAACGTCCTGGAATTTTTAATATTTAACCCATTAATAAAAACCAGGATCGAAAAGCCGCTTCGCGACCTTTCAACCCTTTTGGGTTTTGAGTCTGAATACGCTGAAAATATGTTAAAATAATAAGGTGCGCATGATTCCCACTATCGAATACATAAGTTCTCCAAATTACTGTCCGAAATTCCATCAGGGCTGCGGGTTATGCCATGGACACCATGGCTTCTAACCCATTTTCTTAAGAACTTTGTACTTTTTTGCTTGTAAAATTGCTAAATGAAGGAATTTCGAAAAACAAAAAATGCGTGTCAGGCAAATGTATTTCTCATAGAAAATGCTTATAGGATAGGATAGTTGCCTTGCCCTCCAGCCCCATATTGCGAAAGAACCCAAGTGTTTTCAAGGTGCCGCCGACCATTAATGGCACGTTTGTTTGGATCGACACCAATTCAACGGGTCAATATTATCCTTGGAAGGAAAGTCAATATATGTCGAGGTCTGAGTTGGATGAAGAAGACGAGAGATTGCGTAGGGGCAATTGGAACGAATGCCTGGAGGTAAGCATAATCGCATGTATTTCATCATTTTTTTTTCCACGTCAGACACGTCTTCCGTTCTGGCAGGGGAAGGATTGCTTGGCTAGTAATAACTACGCTATCTGCCAGAGAGCCGTCACCTGGACATAGTTGAGCAAGACCCTGGAGACTTTCATTCCGAATAAATCTGAATAAATGGTGGCTGTGTCGCAATGCGTCAAAAACTGGCAAATGAATCTTCGGAGAATTTTGGGAATTCAGAAAAAGTTTTTTTCTGTGTTCTCTAACAAAGATTTCCCGTCTATCTTATCCAGGCCCGTAGGAGGGGGGCCGAAATCGGTCGAGGTCTGAAAAATTCATAAGGGGGGGACCCTTATGATTTTTAGTTACAAACATTTTTCTGCCTGCGGCGCTGTTTATTACTGTTTTTCAAACAGGTTTTACTTATATGAAGCCTATTTTTTCAAAAATGTTTGCCTGCGGCGCTGGTTTTCCATTGGTAAATCAATCATTCATAAAAAATTTTCGCCTGCGGCTCGTGTTCTGCAGTGTTTTCACACGAATTTGAGTGTAGCAAACGCTTTTTTGATTATTGACGCGATTTTCGGATGTTTTAAAAGTGGCGACGGGGGGATGGGGGGAAGGTCGCCAAAATTTTTGGGCCCCCCCCCCCGAAATTTCGGTTCCGCTACGGGCCTGATCTTATCCAACATGAAAATTGTTGAATGCTTTACAATATTTTTAGCAATTATTTCACTTTTGGAAGGCATCGATGTTCTGTATAGAGAAATCTAAATCAGACAAAGGATAAATAAAACATAACCGATAAAGACTGAATAAGAAAATAGTCTGGTGACTTCTATTTAGCTGTTACTGACTATCTGATTGTAAGGCGTGAACCATAACGAGCGATGACGCGCAGGGTTTTGCAATAGCTTCGTAAAAATTTAAACTTCTGTAATTCTAACAACGAGCATAGTCATTGAAATCACCACGATTTTTACCACAGCAAAATTATGCTCAACGCTATTTGAAAAGTTTTTAGCAGATACGGAGCTTTGAATACTCCGTTCTCTTACGGATTCTCGTCTTTGAAGTCTCCGTTACAATCAGTCCGGAACATTTTAAGTCAAGTGGATTTGAATTGTTAAAACAGCTTTAAAGAGCGCCGCCCTTTATAAAGGCGCTTTCTTTGAAGTCGGGCTCGGCCAAAAGGAAGCTAAAAAATGTTAGCGCCAGAATTTTTCTGTAGCCTAAGTTTGTGCCTTATTTTTGGACCATTCACGAGCGGTGCAGTCACTTGCCCTGATCAAACCTGGGAAACTTCCGCGCAGCTTGATGCTTGCTTCAAGGTAGGGTTTTCTTTTACTAGGTTTCTCCTTAGGAAAATCTGCTCTTTTTAAGCCAATTCTCCAACCGGACATTGGAGAGGCCCGAAACGAATGTAGGAACCTGAAAGGCCGCCTAGCGTCAGTCGGTTCTGCTGCCGAAAATCAGGAAATTACACGTAATTTATCTGGATATCGGAAAGCCTCAAATTCCATTAGGTATCATCCAAAATTGGGACAAGTCGAAGACGGTCGGCTCGATTTACTACCTTGGATCTTTGAGAGTAAGATATTGCTTGCCAAAACAAAATGATAAATTCAGAAATCCGCCAAAAGCAAAGAGTTTGTATGGCTGGACGGCCGGAAATTCGAATTCGCATTTTGGGATGCGAACGAGCCGAACGCGTTGATGGAGGGGTGCTTGGAGGTAGATTACGACCTCCAAGAGGATATAAACCTCGACCTCTGATAACTTGCATATTTAATCAGCTGAATATATAAGCTTGGTATCTGTGAGTTTGCGTTAACTTCCAGATCCGACTACCCTACGGAAACTGGAACGATATCTCGTGTGCTCACCGGGATCTCGTCGCCGTTTGCGAGTACAGAACGGTAAAATTTCAGAATAGCTTACTGGAAAGTGCCATTAAAAAGGATGAAAATGCCATATGCAATGCCAATGCCAATGCAACATAGTTTATCTTGTGCAGATTTTTTCGCTGCCTCTAAATCTGCTTTCCAACAACAGAAATTGTCGATTTTAAATCCCTCTAAAGATCTCGTTAAATACTTTCTGGATAAACAGAGATGGGCAAAAAATATGTTTTTTCGAATCGGATTATCACACGGGCCTGTAGCTCCATTTTTTGTAACTTGGCTAATTTTTGGATTGTTGCACGCTTTGCCACCCGGTAAAAAATTTTTTTGATCAATTTCCGTAATTTTGATTTTCCAAATTTTCTAATTTTAGAGCTGGCCCTACACCGAGTCCTCGCATCAATATCTTGACCCGACCGCGCAAGAGGTGTCGGCACCAGCGGAACCTACAACGACAACGACAACCCAGAAAACCACGACACCCTCCGAGAAAGTTTGCGGCTTCGGGTGGTCGATAGGACCGCATGGATGCTATAAATTTGTGAGTTTTGAATAGAATAGAGCTTATTCAAATCACTTTTGACCCATCAAAGCTTACAGAAAAAGTACAGAAAAAGCCAAGAACTGACTTTCAGGACATTACCCCAAGAACCTACATCAACAGCTATGCCTACTGCCGAGATTTCAACAGCTTCCCGACGTCTGTCGTTGATGATGAGGAGAATCGATTTGTTACTGGTAAATGCCCTTATTACTGACAATCAAGAGAGTCATTTTCGCTTTTCCTGATCTATTAAGCCCAATTTTTTGCCCCCTTAAAGGGGCTACGAACTGCCAAATCAAAGCCCTTTTGGGGAGGGCTCTTTGATTTCTGGCAAATTGCCAGCGGGCGCTGCGGGACCAGAGCACTCACTCTTTCGCTTTTTGCGCGAAACTGTTTTTGCCCGGTTTCTTTGTGAAAACACTATAATTTGCGCATTCTGAGCCCATTTTTGAAATCCTCACTCAATTTTAAATAGTTTTGGTGTTTTAAGCATCAAATTTGGCCCAGAAACAGCCGAGAACGTGATTTCGAGGTGACAACAGGCTATTTCAAATTTGCGAGCTTCCCGGGCCCCGGGGTGTACAGAGGCCTCCGACGTCTAGGCCTCCGATTTTCGGGCCGTCACTCAATTTTTGGCATTTCTGGGCCCCTTTAAAGGGCACGTTCAGGGACGTTTTTGGGCAAGAAAGCAAAGAATTTCGCCGCGGCCGGGGGTCGAACCCGGGCCTCCCGATCGGGAGACGCGGTCGCATACCAGTCAGCCACAGGTGCAGACTGCCGAGAGGTCTAGGGGCGCCCCACGCCGCAAACGAGGGGAATGGCCTGTCACAGCACGGGCAGGCAGTGCGCGCGGTCCCTACGTCCATAGGGCGTACACGGCCCCTCCCTGAACGTGCGCTTTAAAGCCAATTTTAGACCTGGCAAAACGTGGCGGCGAACCCTGGCATTTTTGGAATGGCGCCCATGTGGTAGGTTAATCGTTATGGTTTTTCTACCACCGTATTCCTTCTTTACTTGGCTTGAAAAAGTAAAAGTAAATGTATCGAAAAACTTTCAAGATGAAACACCACACAAGATTAGTGTAAGCGATAAACGCTTAGCATTGTGACGGGGAAAGTAGCGTGGCGTAGTCCACCTTGACAACGCAGTGCTCCAAAGCGCGTACACGATTTAAATGCATGCCATCATATTCTGGACGTGTTACCGGCCTGTAAATGACCTTTTCCAATTTCAGCACTTGGACGGGACGCTCCTGTGGGCGGACAACGAACGGAATGTGACGTACTCGAACTGGACCCAAAGGTTGTGGGGCAACACTGGAATCGGGTACACGAAACCCGATAATATTGCGACCGATCGCTGTGTGGAGGTATGATTTTCTTACAGCCTAATCCTGTACCTTATATAATTTTGGCGTGTATCTTTGTGTGTGTGTGTGGATGTCAGTTTCGAGGCCCGATTTGAGGGCCTTCCCGTGGATAAAATGCCCTAATTCTCCGTCACCCGGGGGAATCGAACCTTCTGTTTCCGATGGCGTTCTCAGAATTTCGATAAAATACAAGATTACAAAGTAAGGCCGGTTTTATTCATTTTTGGGGGTTCCTGAGGGCTAATTTGCATAATGCGAGAAAATACAAATTTCCTCATTCTCGCCAGTTGCACTCGCGCGTTTGGCTGCCTCATTGGAGCTGCCTCTCATTGCCTTTGCTCCCCTTTCCCGTTAGTCACCTCGGGGGATACAAGGGCTGTTGCGCGCGCGCTCCCAAACGTTTCATGGTATAGTGGTTAGAGCGTCAGCCTGCCAATCTTGCTATCGGGGGTTCGATCCCCGGCTATCGTATTTTTTTGCTTTATGCTCGGAATGCATTTTCGAAGTGTATTTTCCTGTAGGGAGGCGCTATTCTGAAGTCAGTCGCTCTAAACTGCGTCGCAGGCTAACGCATCCAGCTAGGCACTGAAACTACCGCCGCAGGCTAAAGATTCAGGCTAATCCCTCAAGCTAGCGCCGCAGGCTTTAGCATGGATTTAGCTCCACAAACTAGCGCCGCAGGCTCAGGAATGAAGATACCCTCTCAAGCCTGCGCCGCAGGCTTTAGAACGAAGCTAGCCGTACAAGCTAGCGCCGCAGGCTTTAGCATGGATTTAGCTCCACAAACTAGCGCCGCAGGCTCAGGAATGAAGATACCCTCTCAAGCCTGCGCCGCAGGCTTTAGAACAAGCTAGCCGTACAAGCTAGCGCCGCAGGCTTTAGCATGGATTTAGCTCCACAAACTAGCGCCGCAGGCTCAGGAATGAAGATACCCTCTCAAGCCTGCGCCGCAGAGCTTTAGAACAAGCTAGCCGCTCAAGCTAGCGCCGCAGGCTTTAGCATGGATTTAGCTCCACAAACTAGCGCCGCAGGCTCAGGAATGAAGATACCCTCTCAAGCCTGCGCCGCAGGCTTTTAGAACAAGCTAGCCGTACAAGCTAGCGCCGCAGGCTTTAGCATGGATTTAGCTCCACAAACTAGCGCCGCAGGCTCAGGAATTGAGGATACCCTCTCAAGCCTGCGCCGCGAGGCTTTCAGAACGAAGCTAGCCGCTCAAGCTAGCGCCGCAGGCTTTAGCATGGATTTAGCTCCACAAACTAGCGCCGCAGGCTCAGGAATGAAGATAGCCCTCTCAAGCCTGCGCCGCAGGCTTTAGAACGAAGCTAGCCGTACAAGCTAGCGCCGCAGGCTTTAGCATGGATTTAGCTCCACAAACTAGCGCCGCAGGCTCAGGAATGAAGATACCCTCTCAAGCCTGCGCCGCGAGGCTTTTAGAACGAAGCTAGCCGTACAAGCTAGCGCCGCAGGCTTTTAGCATGGATTTAGCTCCACAAACTAGCGCCGCAGGCTTTCAGGAATGAAGATACCCTCTCAAGCCTGCGCCGCAGGCTTTAGAACGAAGCTAGCCGTACAAGCTAGCGCCGCAGGCTTTAGCATGGATTTAGCTCCACAAACTAGCGCCGCAGGCTTCAGGAATGAAGATACCCTCTCAAGCCTGCGCCGCAGGCTTTTAGAACGAAGCTAGCCGCTCAAGCTAGCGCCGCAGGCTTTTAGCATGGATTTAGCTCCACAAACTAGCGCCGCAGGCTCAGGAATGAAGATACCCTCTCAAGCCTGCGCCGCAGGCTTTAGAACGAAGCTAGCCGTACAAGCTAGCGCCGCAGGCTTTTAGCATGGATTTAGCTCCACAAACTAGCGCCGCAGGCTCAGGAATGAAGATACCCTCTCAAGCCTGCGCCGCAGGCTTTAGAACAAGCTAGCCGCTCAAGCTAGCGCCGCAGGCTTTTAGAACGAAGCTAGCCGTACAAGCTAGCGCCGCAGGCTTTAGCATGGATTTAGCTCCACAAACTAGCGCCGCAGGCTCAGGAATGAAGATACCCTCTCAAGCCTGCGCCGCAGGCTTTAGAACGAAGCTAGCCGTACAAGCTAGCGCCGCAGGCTTTTAGCATGGATTTAGCTCCACAAACTAGCGCCGCAGGCTCAGGAATGAAGATACCCTCTCAAGCCTGCGCCGCAGGCTTTAGAACGAAGCTAGCCGTACAAGCTAGCGCCGCAGGCTTTAGCATGGATTTAGCTCCACAAACTAGCGCCGCAGGCTCAGGAATGAAGATACCCTCTCAAGCCTGCGCCGCAGGCTTTAGAACGAAGCTAGCCGTACAAGCTAGCGCCGCAGGCTTTAGCATGGATTTAGCTCCACAAACTAGCGCCGCAGGCTCAGGAATGAAGATACCCTCTCAAGCCTGCGCCGCAGGCTTTAGAACGAAGCTAGCCGCTCAAGCTTAGCGCCGCAGGCTTTTAGCATGGATTTAGCTCCACAAACTAGCGCCGCAGGCTCAGGAATGAAGATACCCTCTCAAGCCTGCGCCGCAGGCTTTAGAACAAGCTAGCCGTACAAGCTAGCGCCGCAGGCTTTAGCATGGATTTAGCTCCACAAACTAGCGCCGCAGGCTCAGGAATGAAGATACCCTCTCAAGCCTGCGCCGCAGGCTTTAGAACGAAGCTAGCCGCTCAAGCTAGCGCCGCAGGCTTTAGAACGAAGCTAGCCGTACAAGCTAGCGCCGCAGGCTTTAGCATGGATTTAGCTCCACAAACTAGCGCCGCAGGCTCAGGAATGAAGATACCCTCTCAAGCCTGCGCCGCAGGCTTTAGAACGAAGCTAGCCGTACAAGCTAGCGCCGCAGGCTTTAGCATGGATTTAGCTCCACAAACTAGCGCCGCAGGCTCAGGAATGAAGATACCCTCTCAAGCCTGCGCCGCAGGCTTTAGAACGAAGCTAGCCGCTGAAGCTAGCGCCGCAGGCTTTAGAACGAAGCTAGCCGTACAAGCTAGCGCCGCAGGCTTTAGAACGAAGCTAGCCGCTGAAGCTAGCGCCGCAGGCTTAAGAACGAAGCTAGCCGCTGAAGCTAGCGCCGCAGGCTTTAGAACGAAGCTAGCCGCTCAAGCTAGCGCCGCAGGCTTAGGAAGTAAGAAGGTCTCTGAATTTGAAGCTCGCGGCGCAGGCTTGCTTAAAGAAAGAGTTAGCCATCAAACTTGCGCCGCAGGCTTTCTCTCCAAGCAAACCGCTCAGGCTGGCCAAAAAAGGAAGCTAATCCCTCAAGCTCGGGCCGCAGGTCGCCGCAGGCCTAATAACAAGACTAACAGTATCTTGCGCCGCATGCCAATACAAAGAGTTTTGCATGGGAGATGGGTTTTTCTTTCTTCAAGGTAACTTTATGTGGAAGGGCGCTCGATTAATAGGGCCTAGACGGGATCCAGCGGGGGAGAGTCGCGAAGCGGCTCCTCCCCCGCTGGTCTACGCAATAAATTATGAGGTACCAGCTATGCGTTTAGATCATGACTTTCCGTAACGGAAACGGATGGGACAACACATATGAATGGAACAACGATCCGTGTGATTTCCTCAAGGCCGTCGTGTGCAAGAAACCTTTTGGATATTGAGTAATGATAAATATACTATAACTGGAGTTATTACTAAAAGCATTTATAGCGATAAGTACGTTATAACAAGTTCTTAAAACGATCGGCAGTCATCCAGAGAATGCACGTTTGCAAATTGCAGGCTTTAGCCAGAAGCACGGGTCATTGTTCCATCGGGACTTGTAAGGCGCAAACGTCATCACCTAAATTAAGGTATACAAACTTAACGTGTCCTAATGTTACTTCAATACATGGCTCCGTCTGCACGTTGTCCGGTTTTTGAACCCCAAAAAGTCTGGCCCAATTGGCGATGGTGGAGGGTTGGCCGTCATCCCAAGTCATGTTCGCGCCGGCAGCCTGTAGACCTTGTTAAATTTTCAATTAAATATTTGTTAGATAGGTTTTTATACTGATTCACAGCCAGTTTTTTTAGACCCACCACTCTTCCGCCGGTCCAAAAATGTAACAACCCGCCGCGTTTGATTGCAAACTCTGGAAAAATGTATTTTATGAGGCTTTTATTAGGTTGGAACATAAGTTCGCGCAATCGAACTTTGGAAATTTCTTTCTGAAAATTTTGTGGCCAGATTCCGATGTTCCCTCTTTGCATTTATCTATTGGGTTCATGAGTATGTGGGACCAAAATGACAGGTTTTTAGCCCCAGTAGTTTTGAAGATTTTTTCGTTTCTCTCGAGGACACTTCAAATTTTTGACCCGGACATCTTTCCGAACCGCCATAAAGTCACCATAGGAACTGATCATCACTATGATAATAAGTTATATCTATCAGCTGCATGCCGAATTAGCCTAAAAGGAGGCCAAATTTGTTTTCTAAAGGCGGGCCGAAGCGATTTTTCATTTTCGCTTAAATATAGCTTTAAAAAATTCTAATAGGGAAGCAATGCGATTCCGTCCCACGCATCGAATAGAGAATTTTATTGCATATCCTTTCATCCAAAAAACATTTTGGTTCTTGCCCGTTTTCCGGTTCGAAAATTACAAAGAAAGAAAAATATTGCGCGAACTTTAGTTCCAACCTAATATGAGCTTCAGTATTTTATGAGACTGTCTTCATTTATGTTAGCCGAACTGGGCAATCTTAAATCCCCCCTGCTAACGCGAAAGCACCTGCATTTCTAATGCTGAAAAGGTTAGGCTATTATATAACGCCTGCTTTATTTTAAAAAAGACACGGACGATGCTATTACCTGCCAGCCAGTTATTTTCCTCGGTATCAACCACGGACGTCAGATTTGATCCGATGCTGCGGCAGTGGTCCTGGTGGTCCCAGCGCGATTTCAGGTCACGAGCCTTCAAATGTGTTTTTTAATCACCTTGTATAACATTATATTGTTTTTTTAAGCTTTTTGGATAGTTTATAGTTGTAGTAATATACAGTTATTATTTTTTAAAGTGCTTTTTCCGCCATAAAACGCACATAATCATAACATCCCTTCGGTCCGACCGTCCAGTGCGGGGGGCAGGGCGCTGCCGAAGCCAGCTTTAAAGTCAAAACACAAATTATAGGGAAAAGCATGACTTTATGGATGAAAGCTCAAGATGAATCACTTTTATCTGTCCCGGGCACGATTAGCATAGCCGGCTCGAGGAATTTCAAGCATGGGAAAGCGGGGCCGTTTGAGGATGATGGCGCTTGTGAAAATCTAAGATCTGGCTCTAGAACAAGTCAGAAACCAGAAGGTGACCACGATTTGACAGCTAATTTTCTGAAAAGATCTAGGTTAGAGTGCAGTTTACCCCCCAGCCAACTTTTGTATCTCGGCTCCCTGTTCATCTACAGGTGTGTAAAGTATACCAAAATACTCGCCAGAGCAAGACGAACATTTTGGTATACTTTACATGCCTGTAGATGAACAGGGAGCCGAGATACGGTAGGTGGGTGCCGGCTGGGGGGTAAACTGCAGATACAAGATCTACTTCAGAATGTAAAAAAGCTGGTCAAAAAAAACCGCAAAAACACGGTGTCGCCTTTTGTTGTAGCAAGTCCAGACTATACCCTACGGCTTCTAAAAATTAGTAATATTTTTGGTACCGGCCTGTTAGCGGGGGGGGTGGATTTTTAGCAGGGGCCGCACAAGACTACTAGGAAAAAATTTCCTTTCCCCGTACTAAAACCCCCCGCCCCCGCTAAGAGTCAAGTACCAATTTTTATGCCTTTTCCACAAATCCCGGAAAACACGTTTATTCATTCATTAAAACAACAGTACATACAAGGGGGAACATCGTAGAGTTCAAGCCTACAAAACCTTTGGATCTGCACAAGATATTAATATTTGTGGGTCATGGGAAGGGAACCACAATTATAAATCAGACGAAAAATATAAATTCAAAAAATGGCAAAAACACGTTGGATGAAGAGAGGGAGACAAATAGAGAAAATGAGAGACTGGACAAAATGATATCACATTTGTGAAGCCGTGTGAATAGCTGCATGGATGTAGCTAGTTTTTAAAAGATTTAAAATCTTTTTAAATACATCAAAACCGGTGTGGGAATTTTTGAATCTGGCTTTCGGATGGGGGTTTGAAAGGGGGATCAATTGATTTGCCATTAAAATTAAGAAAGGACGCAAATAATATGGCCAAAATCGTAAATTCGCTTAAGGTATCGAGAAACCTTCAAGCAATTATTAAAAAAAGCTAAAAATGATTGTTGATAAGTTTAGAATCGAGGGGACGTTGCGAATTTTCGAAGCAAGCAATTTGGACATTCGTACTTTCCAAAATTTTCAAAGGAATATTATGGCACGAGCTTACAATACAACCAGTTTCTCACTGGCTATTTCTTGAACGTGGAAAGTCGCAGCCGTTTCGAACGTCGCAAACCGGATGAAGCGTCCGTGTCGGTGTGCGGAGGCTCAGAAGAGATGCGCTTGATCCGGCGGGCTGGCTGAGGCAGCAGCTTGGGTCGACTTTTTGCCGCTAGGGCCAGTTTTCGAGCTACGTCGGCGGCACGGCCGTGGTCATCTTGGCAGTCTTCCACGATGCACATCCTGAAAATGTTAGTTTAAATTGTTAATAGTTAAAATAAGGCAGTGTTTCTTTAAAAACCCTCTTGTTGCTTTCTCATTATCGTTGGGGTAAACCTTTTGACCAAAAAAACCTATAAGCAATTTTAGAATTAGTAGAATCACAGTATTTCGATTTCCTCTATTTATAAACATAAAAATTCACCTTTTCCGCAATAAACCTTACGAATATATAAATTTCGAACTCAAGATCAATTTTGAAAGAGTTTGGTAAATTTCAAATTTTTCCACGCTTTACGGATGGCATTTCCAATGAAATATAGCTGAGTTTTGCCATAAAATTACGATACCGTATGCTTTTTTGGTAAGAAAGGTATTTTTTTAGAAATATGGTAAAAAAACTTTCGTTTCCTGCCTAAAACGACCATTTTGGGCAGGAAACGAAAGCACTACAATTTTTAAACTCAAGAAACTTACATCTCTTCATCACCCGAATCGTCAGTCTCGCCGATGTTGACTTCGCCACTCTCATCTTCATCTTCTTCATCCTCGCCTTCATCTTCCGATATCTTAAAGTGTAAAATAAATTAATTAACAAGTATCTAGATACCACTCTCAACGATTTGTCGTCATACTTTGCGGTGATCGCCCCGGGGAGCGGCTGTTTCACCGCGCTGGTACGGCCGATGTAGATTACCTAAAAAATGAAGAGGTCCTCCAAAAAAATACGCACAATCACCTGTATCCGCCCGCCGTCAGTTAGCCCAACGGCAAGACGCGTTCTTTCCAACTCGGTCAAAAGGTCGTATGCACAGTTGAGCAGCGTGAGGCTGATCGGACGCAATTTCTAAAAAAATTGAAAAATTTGAGTAGGCACTTTCAGCTAGTTTCCAACAGCAAACAAGCATTAATGTTTACCCTGAACGCCCTCAGAATATTGTTGAGGTCATCCTTCTCGAAGGTGATGTTCAGCACCTCGATGTGTTTGACCTTCCACGGCCGCAGGTAGCCGATCCCGTTGAACAGGCTGAAGAGGTTCCGGAATATGACCTAAAACAGCGATTCTCAACGCGTTAAAAAACATTATACCGTAAATGGATGCATATCGACCGAGGGCAGCCAGAATTGCAGGTGGAACTTTTCCTTGTTGACCATCATAATCGAGAGCTTGTCGGGAACGAGGCCTATTTTGACGAGTTGAGGAAGGCCTAAAAACTCATAATTTTAGTATGAAACTAAACGTAAAAAACCTTTTATAAACAGTTTTCCTTGCGAGTTGACGATGATCGAGTCGAGGCAGAGGGAGCGCAGCGATCGGATGCCCATCGTGACGCTGCCATCTAAAATAAAGTATATAAATGTGCAATTTTCTTCACAAAGCATTCATTAACTACAAAAAGACGAACTACAAAGCTTTAAAGCCTTTACAAAGGACCAAGGGCAAAACAAAACCTATCTTCTTTTCAGAAAACCTAACTCACAAATCAAATAAAACATACTCGGATGCTTGATAATGTTCGGGATTCGATAGTCCCGTCGTGGGGCCATCGTTTGCACCTGAAAATACAGTTATGAATTGTTAAAAAGCAAATTAGGAGCCTGTAAATGAAAAATATCCTAAAACAAAAGCTTTGGAAAACATGTTATTAGTTAGAAAAGCGTTTCTCAGTAATAATTGACGAAAAATATATTGAAATCTCTATTCGTAAACCAAACAACCGCTCTCGCCGCGGGCATCTGTCATAATATCGAATGACGCCATGGAAAGGACCGGTGTACAAAGAAGCGCATCGGACGTAGTCGAGGCCGCCACAGTACTAATTACAATCTATCAAGCGCCAAATATGACAAAAACGCTGTAATAAAGCTTGGCAAATTGTGTCTAAATAGTTTAGAGGAATAATTCGATGTATGGAAGTCTCTGGGTCAAAGAAGCGCATGGACGCAGGTCAAAATACCACATAACTATAGAAAATTTGATAAAGCGTCGGTAAAACGTGACTTCAGTTTTGTCAGCCCTCTGAATCTCTATCCTCTATACAAGTTTTAAATTATTAGATAAAGAGAGTAAGATAAAAACTCGTTTTTTTTTCTGCTTTCTGAAGTTGTGCATTCAGTTAGAAAATCGTATTTTAGCAGTTAGTTTATCAGTAGTACTAATTTAGTTTATTTGTGGGTCCCGAGTGGGTAGTGTGGGATAAACGGTGTTTGCTCCGATGCACACAAACGGCAGTATCATGTTATAGTTGGGGGTAGTCCATTGCCCCGTCGTCATATTCATCACCAGATTTCCAGGTTGGGTGCCTAAACTGCTCGATTGGTCTTTTTCGAATCCTTTCAAAAGGGTCTTTTTCTTGAAGCATTAACGAGTATTGTCTCGTACCTGGTTGTAAATTCCTATACACGGACACCTTGGTATCAAACCAAGCGATGCGCCTCCCATCGTAGTTGCCGCCAAGCCAGAAAAGTGCTGCTGTCTGGAAAGGGTTTCTTTAAAAAATGTCCAAAATTCATATTTTCGAAATTCATAATGTCGAAATTTCAGAATGACAAGGCTCCAAATGTCGAAATTTCATAATGTCGAAAATGCTTAATGTCGAAAGATCATAATATCAAAATTCTGAAAGTGGAAATTTACATAAACTAACTTTCCCGGAAAAACCCGAATCTTAGGCAAAAAAATGCTGACATTCTGAATTTCGACATTATCAATTTTTTAGCTTTATAATTTTGACATTATGATTTTGGACATAATAGCAAATCGTTTAAAATGGCAAGTCAAAAATGCTCATTCTTCTTACTCCAAATTGCGCCCTGCCCAGCTCCAGCACTTTTTGGTTGTCGGCCTCATTGGTAATCGAGGCTATATGAGCGTAGAGACTAAAAATGGTGAAAGTAAGCAAAAAAATGTTTTTACTTGTTACAAAAGCACTCTGCCTCCCGGGAATTTTTGAGGACATCGAAGCCAAAGTAGCATTTTTCATTGCCGGAGGCTTCTACGGCGAATTTTGGACAAAACCCTGTGGAACGGTCTGGAAAAGACACAAGATTTGGTAAACTGAAATGAGCTTACCTATTAACAAAACGAATACAACAAGGCTACCGTAAACCCAGGAGATCATAATGGAAATCTGATATGATTAAGCCCCCACTGTTTCACCTTTTATAAGCCATATTCTCGTTGTTTTCCTCGCCGTTTTTCGGACTATTCCGGGTCGTCGGCACTGATAAGGCGGTCAGTAGGCGGATGATACATCACTGCCTAGACAAAGGATTTTGAGCTTTCATTTCCTGCTGTTGTTAAGGCGGAAGCCGAAAAAATTTTTTTTTTGACCCTGACTGAATTGAGTCATCTGTTCCAGTGTTTTGAATCTCGATTTCCGCTCCCTAAAATAATTTTTTAACGCTTCTAACGGGATTGATGCGATGGTATTTGATGGCGGAAACCGGGCCGAAGGGGCGGAATTGTTAAGATGGTTCTTGTTAGATAATTTTGGTCGAAACCGGAAGCGTTGGAAACCAGCGACTCGTTTTTATCTGGATAAGCTACTTTTTAAACCCGATTCTTTTAGTAAACGGTCATTGGTGCGGCTTCACACTCGCGCTGCGACTCGCAAGAACTAGTAAATTTGTATTTTTCACTTTATTGAAATTAGCGCCCCGGAACCAAGTAAGTAAAACAGGCTTTAGCATTTTAAACTTCGACCAGGGTTGAAAAGCCGCTTCGCGACTTTTCAACCCTGGCCCCGTCTTGGACCGCATGCTGTTCTACGCTTTCCATAATTGCGCTGAATTCAGATGACCAAAAACACGAAAATGATTCGCTTGTGACCCTTTATATAGTCGACTTCCTACTTCCGGTCAATGCTAATTTTTCCTAGCGAAGAGGGTTTTACAAAAACTTAAATTTAATATCGAAAATGGCTGATTTTTATAAATCTGATATGTGGGCAGTCGTCCCTAGACCATTACGCACATAATGACGTATCGTACCCACCCCTAGCTTCTTCCCCTATAGAGATACGCCTGGAACAACGCTACGGAAGTGGATGCAAAGTGGCACACACACACACATACACTATTTTTTTATACATAGTAGGATTTTATCCAAATTCCGAAAACTCGATCCGAGAGAGAAGGGCATTTTATGCACGGACAGGCCCTCAAGTCGGAAAAAACGTTACCAGGAATCATTGGATTTTTTAAGATTTCTGAAGCGGGGAACTACTTGCCAGGAATGATAGACGTTTTACAATAAGTTTTTTTTACGCTTGGTGATACCGGATTAAATGGTGATCCTTGATGGGCCGATAAACCCGTCAAGTTAACGACGGAACTGTGTTGCCTGATGGAATCATTCGATTTTCTCCTGATTTATGGAAACCGGAAGTGTTGAAAAATAGGAATTCATGCTTTATTCAGCGAAAAAAATTTAAAGCTGGCTCTTCTTTTTGCAAACCGCGTTATGCGCTTTTGCGTCTGAGACATCATCCCATTTGTTGAGGTATCGGGGATTTATATAGACATCTTCGTTGTTTTGCGTGTAAATCTGAAAACTTTGGCGTAAGTCTAGGGTCAAAGATAGTTAAAATGATGAAATATAACCAGTTCATAATTTAAAAATACTTTCGAAGGTACCTGAACAAATTCCTGCCCCTGCCAATTGTCGGGTTGTGTCTCCGACCAGTTGGTATAGTCAAACGTGGTACCATCCCACCAGAAGAAGTCGGATTGTTGGGCTCCATTCTGAAAGTATTCGGGCTTTGAATCTATCACCCGTTCTCTCTCTCTCTCTCTCTCTCTCTCTCTCTCTCTCTTTTACCCTCATCGCTCCCAGCCAGGTCCTTGCCACCGACACGTTCTTATATTCCGGGAAATCGAAGTAAGTGAAGGCCAATTCTAAATTCGGTTTTAATTTTATGCAATTCCCTCGATATCTTTACCTAGTACAAGCTGATCCTCCTCCGCAGAATGTATCGAAACAAGGTCGGCTCCAACAGCCAAGCATTGTTTCCTGGCTTCAAAGAAGGTGCTTTCGGTTGTCATTAGCTAAAACGATCCTACGGTAGTTAATCATCACTTTTATCATACTCTTACTATCAGTTACTATCAGTTAGGTAGCTGACTGACTTACCTTATAGCAAGATTCGGTCATTTTCAGATATGTCCATCCAGCTTCACATGGTGTCGACGTTGTTCTTGGGAGAAGTTGGGTCAAACTGGAGCTTCCTGTGGTACCGGTAGTACCAGTCGGTTTGGAACCAGGCCTGGGTCAGGGCCGGCCCCGGGCCGGCCCGGGCCGGCCCGCGACCCAGGGTAAACGCCCCCAAGGCCGAAAAGAGTGGGTGGAGAGGAGAGGGGCAGACAGGGAGCAGACAGACAGGGCGGGCCCAGGCCGGCCCTGACCCAGGCCTGTTTGGAACTAGTAGCAGAGGTACTCGTTTTTTGAGTCGTTGTTTTCTTGGTCTTTCCCCCTGTCCACCATTTATTCGGGTTCGGCTTCTTGGTGTTCTTAACTTTCTTTGGAGTTGGGACTGTCGGCGGGGTAGCGGGTTTTTGGAAAGCTGTCGTCTTTTTGGTCTTTCCTCCTGTCCACCACCTGTTCAGATTGGGCTTTTTGGTGCCCTTTTTAAGCTTCGGGGTCGGGATTGGTGTAGCCGGGATGAAATTCATGGCGTTATCATCGTGATATCCGCTGCACAAAAAGGGTAGCGTGGCGTTGAAATCAGTCGTTCTTCCGGTAGTCCATTGGCCTGACGCCAGATTCATCACCAGATTGCCGGGCCCAGTACCTAAATTTTCATTACATGGAGGTGTTATATAATATATTATATTTTACTATATACTATATCTTTTACCCAATTCAAAATTCGTATAGGTCGAGGTCGTCTCATCTAACCACGTCACCCGTTTTCCATCGTACATCCCGCCAATCCAGATCATTTCTTGATCCTAGGGCCTCAAGGAGGGTAACTTTACGTACTTGGAGCTACCGGAAATTGGTATCTAGCGTAGTCGCGGATTCTCGTGTTTTCGGCAGCATTGTTGATGGAGGCTAGATGACCATACAAGCTTGAAAATCCATTTAACCTCAAAAAACTTAACTTACTTGAAGCAAAAGTATTCGGCTTGCCCGAAAGTCGTCGAGACATTGAAGCCGAAGTAGCATTTCGTGGCCGCAGTGGCTTGGAGGTAAGATCGTGGGCAAAAAGCGGAAGTGACCGCTAAAAATGAGAGCTTATGGTTAATTTTTAAAAATATACATTTTTCGGGTTTAGAGAAGTGACATAACTTACCCAAAAACCCCAGTATCGCCAAGATACCGAGGTAACGCATTGTTTACAGTTTCAAGTCTAGGAACAATACAGTGAACGGATCTTTTTGCGAGTTTTATGTGGATGATCTGTGCTGCGCTCTTTATTGGTGTTACCCACGAGGCTAATCCGGGATCGAGAGTTCAAAAGCTCGATTTTGTTCCGCGCCGATTACTGTAAGTGCCCGATTATCCGGGCGCGCGCTGCTGCCAATTTGTGCTAAACGTGTGCACCGAGCCAGCGAGAATAGAAAATGTTCCCGACGGTAAGTACGAAATTTTTATAAGCATGATTTTGTTAGCGGGGAGAGCGTGATTCATCAGATTTGCGAAGTGTAAGGGACGCAAGATTTGACCATGAGCTTTGTTGGTCATCGAAAAATTTTCGATTTAGCGCAGTTGTCAAGTAGCTGTTTCGGAACATCCATCCAAAACCCGAAAGTGCCACCAAGATTCTGAAAATTGTTAATTTCCTGTTTTTTTTTGGGTTCCGCGTCTTCTTGAGCTCCGCAAGATTATTTTTGATTCGGAGTTGGAGCCTGGCCACGCCCCTTTCTAAAAACCGGATGGAAGTGTGGTGACCTGGGGCGGCCAAATTTAATTTTCGGCGGGTTTGCGTTCGAAACATAACCCATTTCCGGTATTTTGGTCCGAAAAAGTTCGGTCTTTCTTAGTTTTGCATATAGCCCTTTAAGCGACTTGGACTTGTAGTTCGGGAGTATCAATATAAAGATTGCTGCTTCTAGACAACTCTAAACACGGATGAAGACGTCAAAGACGAAAAAACCTCACACCACGACAATATTACCCACTTCCACCACCACCACCGAGATTACCTCTGATTATTTCATCATCGACACTACCGAGATTAGTTCAAAAGATTATGCCACTGATATTCCGCATCCCTTCTATGGCGTTTATGGCGATATTTATCAAGCTATCACCTACGAGGATCTGGATCTGTATGTAGCATCCAAGTACGACCCCATGGTCTGCAAGAAGGGGCCCGGCGATCAACAATTTGGAGACCCGTCTCAGCTGGCCGATTACAAATGGGATGGCACCCCGTTTCACACCTACCACCACGCCGATGCAACGAATATTGCGATATCGATGTTTGTGGTATGTGGCATCTTGAGAAATGTATAGATAAGTTTTCACTAAAAGAATTCATATTAAAGCAAAATTGATAATCAATTAGTCAACCAAAAATCTTAGTATATCTTTCGAAGCTCTATCGAATGGCTTTTCAAAAATCCCGAAAAAATAAGCGAAATGACCGAAAACTTTGAGATCCTTTGGCTGGGGGGGTAGAGTAAACTTATACCCTCTTCTGTAATTTAGTAAGCCTTGTTAGAAGTATAAGCTAGGTGCAGACGCGGTTAGCGGGCACGGAAAGATTTTAGGAACAGGATCCTTAGTTTTAAACCCTTAACAATCGCGTGTCGTGCGCGTTGCTTGTACATCGCGCCGCGCGACCAACGCAGAAGTACGCAGTAGTTGTAGCGCTGCCTCACATTAATACAAAATCGAGTTTCATGTTTAGCTCGGCTTCATCGGGGCGGCCTTGGCGACAGTCTCGGGCTTATTGGTACTGAAAAATCCAAAAATCACGAGGATCGTTAGCATTGGAATGATCGCCGACGCGGGATGCCGGATTGTTAATTCCTTGGCGCGGTTTTACTATGGGAAATGCGTGTTTGAGTAAGTGTAGTCTACGTTATTAACAGTGTACAATACCCCACGATAGCTAAATGTGTATATTTCCGTGAAGTGTACCAGAAAGCTTGCCTTTTAGTTGGCAATGCCTAAAAAGCGATGGATACCCGTTATCGGGAATAATGTTCAATACCCTTATATCCACGTTAGATTATACTAGCTATCTGTCGATGAGCTTATTGCAGCACTGGGTTTCGGGGATACGGTTAGTAACTGACCGCTTCGAGTACCAAGCCAAAATTAGATTCTTTGCTGTCTACGACGGTGGTATACATTACAAGAAAGTTGAGAAATTGTCGAGATACTACATTGCTGTGCTATGTTTATTACTCTGGAGTTATTATATGTCGACTATCGGCAACAGTAGGTTTAATAAAGCTAAGCTCGCATGCCTGCCGCGATGGAAAAACAGGCGAAAAACCGTGATGTGACAGAATTTAAAAAAAGACACCAGGAAATCCCATTTCAATACTAACCTAGCTAAATCACTCGTTTTTAGTCTCCGATCCAAAGAACGGGTATCTATGCTACACGGGGTATCACTTTACTCCTGTGTACTACTGGCGAACATGCCGTTTTTACAAATCAGCTTTCTATAAAACGCTTTTCGACCTGGTTCCGGAGATTCTGATGGTACTACAGGCCATAACATTGGCGCTGGATATCATTGCCTTTATCACAACTTGGAGAAAGGTAGATTTTTGGTTAAAAGCCGATACCGCGAAATGTCACCCTTCAGCAGCGCGTTTTTCGCTTTTTAGATGGAGGCCTCGCCTACAAAAAATGAGGTAAACATGCGGTTTGCGACTATGGTAAGCTTGTATACTTTAATGAAAACGTTCGGTCTAGCTTGTGGCAACAAATTTGCTGATATTCGGCAAACAGTTGGTTGGCGCAGCAACGAAATCGGTGACGTACCAGCCAAGGTCTACCTACTTGGCGTATTCTGTGTATGAATTCATGCACGGTGCATTGATAAGGTATGCATTCAGAAGTTCAGCTTTTTAAAAGCTATCTTCCAGCTGCATCATCATTACTTTCAACATGTCATATATCGACGTGAAATCCAAAAAACTTCCCATCGGCAGCTCGCTATTACGAGGAGGCTCAAATAGAACGTAGTCGATTTTCCTGATTGCTTTTTTGTGCTGGAGCCCTTCAGCCGGCAATTTGGATTCGGAAGTAAATCATGAAACTGGTCGTAGTCTGTAATTACTTTCACAAAATCTCTCTGCCGTCAAGTGGCACTTATCTTTTCACGACACGGTGGGACTTGTTGTGTCCGAAATAATTACTACTTATGCGCTACGGAACGGGCAATTTCTTTTCCAGAGAACAGGAGAGAAATTTTAATTCTGAAGGGAGGCGATGGGGAGCCTGATAACTGGGCTAAGTCTGGACGGCAAAAATATAAATACATACCAAAAAAAACAAAATATAAATACCGAGAAGTACGGTATCCTACCGTTTTGGCTAGATGATTTTTGGATTAGAGACGTTACGCATACCGACTCGGCGTCGGGATCACATACAAATTAGGATACAAAGTACAAAATAAGCTAGATCAACAATTTTTTGCGCTTTTCTTCCTAATTTGCATGTGATCTGTCGGAATGCGTAAGATCTCTGCTTTGGATCACCTAAAGGGCCCGGCAAGGCACGCAACAAATTTTCTGGCAATAGAAGACCTATGTATGCACGAAAACGGCACACATAACGAGCGCGACCTTTCAACAATATACGAACCATAATCGGTTATGTTATCGAAAAACAAGCCTAGGCGCTGCTTGTCGCGAAAGCACTAAGAATCATTTTAATGTAATTCTTTGAATTAGAATTCATTTCCAACAACGTCACTTGTCGAGCAAAGCTGATTTTTCAAACTGCTCTAGTTGAAAACCGCAGAATGGAAATATATATTTATTCTTAATCACCAGCGCCGCTAGCATTTTCTCCCGCGGTCACCGTGACCATTCCACGGTTCTTCTCTTTCCGTCGATTTCCGCATGTAAGGCAATAACAGACGAACAGCATGCTAAATGTGTTATTAACGCATATTAATGAAGTGATACCCGGTGACGATGATGCTCGCGTGGTATCGGTAAGTTTTGGCAATATTCGCCGAAACGTTGTTACGCCCGAAGGTTAGCTGTTCTTGGGTGAGCCCAGCCAAGAATTCGTCAAAGAAATACGAGAGATTCGAGAAGCCCAGCTTAAGGAAATTAACAAAGAGTATAACTTCGTTACACCAACTCACCAGAATCATCAAAATCTGATTATGGGAGGCGACCAAGTTTCCTTTTTCTAGCATGCCCTAGAAAAACATATACGCGACGTGAAAAATTCATACCAGGTATTTCAGCCTCCAAAACGTTGTCAAGTTAAGGCCCAATGTGCCGGTTATAATTCCCAGAACAACAGTGCTCAGCTGCTCAAAAAGTTCGCGGGTGTAGGCGTTTTTGTAGAAGTTGATGGTGATGGCAAAGTTGGTTGGATCGTACCAAAAGCCTCCCCAGCAATGTGTACCCATATCGTTAACTAAATATAATTTAAATTAGCTCTTATCTCTCTCGCTCTATATCTGTCTTTCTCGCTCTCTCTCTCGCTTCTATAGCTCTTTCTTTCTCTCTCGCTTTCTCTGTCTCGATCTCTATTTCCATGTCTCTCTGACTCGCTGTCTCTAGCCCTGCCTCTCTCGCTCTCTCCCGCGCTAAGAATTAAACAATTCAAATCCAACCTACTTATTCCGATCATCAGCTCTGTGATGACGATTGGAATGACGCATACGATAATCATATACATAATCATTAAATACTTTGCCAATCGATAAACGTTGCCGCCAAAGAAAGCCAGAATAGCTCTAAACTTCAGATTTTCGAGGTACTCGATATACTAGGCTCTTACACACACTAAAGTAAGATCTATCTATCTCATTGACGTCTCTGTCTCGCTTACTCGCTCTCTCTTGTTCTCGCGCTCTGGCTCTCTCGATTTCCTCACCGATCAACCGTAAGGCCATGCAAGACCAAATGCATAGAATAATAAAGACTCATATCCAACGATGCTGTTATCGTATTCAGGCCCATGCCAGTGTAGAAGATCCCTTCTTGGTCAGACACACAGTGCCAGCTAAAGAAGCTTGTCTAGGTGTACATTGCTCTCTTTCTCTCTCGCTCTCTCTCCGTCTTTCTCTCTCCCCCTCTCTCTCGCTCTGTCTGACAAAACCGTACGTCAATATACAAGCAAAGTCATAAATCTTCGAAATCCCTGCGTAGAGTCGAAAAACGCATGCCAACCCAAAGGCGAGCGCAACATTTCCTCGTAGCGGACTTCTTTTCACGTAAAGGTATCCCGAGACCATGTTCATCGCAACGCCAACCAGCCCTGCCTGAAAAAACACAAAATATTAACATCAATGCGGGGACTACTCCAATTAAATTGAAACTTACCAGGAGACAATTCCCCGTAATGCGCGGATCGATTTGATCATCATAGCCCGCCTCGAATTCCGGCATTTGTTGGATTCTTACACGTTCCTCATCATCAATAGTGATATCTACATCACATTGCCTCCGTGCATCCACTGCCGATTCTCCGTCCTCTGATACGTAGTAGTAGCCAGAATATCCCGCATAGTCGTAAGGATACGATGGAGCCGAATAGTATTGAGAATCATCCGGAACTTGGCCGTATGAATTGCTATCTTCCGTTCCATAGTCCAATGGGGCATGAGTTGTTGTTAAGGTAGTTTCGGATGGAGTAAGCGTAGTCTTATGCGCTTTACGCAGTTCTGCCATACGTAGTAGAACCAAAACAAGGCACAATTTCAGCAGCGGGCACCTGGTGATCAAGTAAAACATATTTGTCGTGGATTCGGGATTTTTGGACACAAAGTGAGTACCGTAATCGGATTTTACCGTAGTCAGCCTTTATCTAGCGCATTGACCGGCACATTCACCTGACAACTTACCTGACAATTTCTGGGAGTTTGATTGCCATCTTAAAACCTCAGATTTGTAGCCGTTCCAGTGGTTACAACCTTCAATTACCGCATGCACCCCTTAGGCACTTGTGGCCTGGAATTAGCTATGAACCCGCCGAAAGCAATCAAGGACTACGAACAAGTTTCACGATACATTTTGCCCATGAAAAGTGGAATATAACGGAAATGAAAATGGATAAAACCAATTCTAAAAACTCTTGCTCTTGCTCGTTTCTTGATAAGAGCAAGAAGTAAACAAACTGTGCTTGGAGTTTATAGGCGTTTGAATTCCTATCTTAAGTTTGTATGTACGGTAGCGGTCGAAAAGATGTCCGCTCCGGAAATTGTTTGGTCTCCGGAAAGCACGGCCCAAATTTTGTGAAACTTCGCATCTAGGTTAATTTTGTTACGGAGAATCCGATGGCAGCATCGAATCGACTGAATAAATAATAGTTTTTATTATGCACCAAAAACACGAAATGAAAAAGAATAATTGGCAAATACGCAAATCGTACATTGCCAACGAGTGTGGGGCGGATGAAAGTGGTGGACAAAAAATGTGTCGAGCACGGACGAAAATATGGGAAGGCTTGGGAGATCAATGAGCGATGGTCGGACGGGTCAAAGATAGGGAAAAAAGTGGCTCTAGCGGCCGGAAGAAGTATCGTATCGGAATGATTTTTATACCAATCGAAAGTTCTTGAAAGCCGAACAAAAACACATTTTTTTGGTTTTATAAAATTATTCCAAAATTTGAATTTTTGCAGCTTTCTATGAGCGCGAAGCTCTGATAGCTGATACTTTTTCGGGCACCCTAAAATCCAAAAAAGTTAAATTTCCTAGATCAGGCCTTGAAAATGCGTTGTAAGGTACATTTTTGTAACAATAAAGAAAGAGGCAGGGGACAGAGAGGAGAAGAAAAATATCGTAAATTGATCACAGTTTGAGAATTGGAAAAGTAGAAATTTTTGGATTTCAGTAATTTTAGACATTTTAATCGTCGATTACCAAAACCCAAAAGATAACAATTAGATTACGCAAAAAACTGAAAGCACAACCACGAAACTGTGTAGCAGGGGAGCGATTTTACCCATATGAGTCGAAAAGGCCAGGAAAAAAGCTGGATTTTCGAATTATTCGATTCTTACTGGTTTTAAGGGATGGTAACAGAAAATCTAAAAATTCGAACACCCGAAAATTCCTGAAAAACTGTTAACACCCCTTTAAAATACGATTCAATATCCTGAAGGTATAAGTAGGGAGGGCAGGGCGAAGCGATCGATTGAGCCGGAGAGTTGAGTGATTTTCAAAGTGAGGCTGAACTAGGGCTGGGAGCAAAGTTTGGGCTGAGATATAGAGTACGGTAGCAGACTATCGTACGAAATAGGACATTAAGAGGATATTTAATATGCTATTATAACGCTTAAGTCGACTACACAACAGAACTAATGGCAGAGAGACGTGGTGCGGCTGCATAAGGTGGTCGCTCCATCGCATCTGTCAACCGCATCTCCGCGTAGTTGAGGCCCTCGTGGAAACTTGGTGATTTTGCGCGGTTCTGAAAATGGGAAATAAACAAAATTTGAAAATAAAACAACTAAACAAATAACAAATTACGGTTTTATGGGGTATTTGGATTTCTCGGCGTTTTTATTGGTAAAAATTGCGTCTTTGAAAGTTATAAAGCTGTAAAGACCGCCCAAAATTTGTTAAATTTCAGCGTAAAGAGTCGTTACATATCCTGAATTCTAAAGAACAGCTAAAATAAACATGAGAAAATAATTAAGCTTTTCCTGCGTCACTTTTGCTACCTGGTATGGTAAACTTGATACCTAGACTTAAGATTCTTAAAGAAAAACGTAATAAAACAGCTGAAAAATCATGGAAGATACTTTTAAAGTAATAGAGTTTATATCCGTAATCAAAAAAGCGATACCTAATCTTAATGCTACTCTCAAATTTAAAAAATACGATAGTTTTTACAAAAATCTCGCTCTCCTTAATATTCTTCACCAGGAAATCCCAAATCCCATCCTTTGCATGCACCCGAAAATAATAGTAAATCAATAAAGTTTGAAAAATTAGGATCACTCACATGTTAACGATATCTAGGGGTAGGAGAAGCCCGTTGATATAGGCGGTAGAGGTCGGCAGTAGGGTGGAGGGTACGGTAGTGAAGACAGGGTATAGAGGGGTAAGTCATGCAGCCAGGGTGGGGTACGGTAGTTTGTAGGGTACGGAAGTGTACAGACTACACAACGGCCTCCCGGGATAGATAGACACCGTATCCACTATCGGATACCTCGGCCGGGGAGGGGCGAATAGTCGCGGCTCGTCGAAGGTCCGGTCGATCGAGGGGTTTAGGCTAAAAATAAACGTCTTTCTCGAAGGGTTACTGTATGTAAAATCCCTGACGTTCTCTGCTAGCTTTCAAAAGGGGTAGAACTAGTGTGTAGAAGATTTTCTCGAATGATCCCTGCTAGCCTTCCGGCTAAATTTCGCGAATGATCGCTGCTAGCGTTCAGGTTTTATTTTTCTAGTGTTCTCTGCTAGCTTTCTTGTCGATTTCTTAACCCACCTTTGCTAGCCGCTCTTCTGGATTTTCTAAATAATTTCTGATAGCCGCAATTTTCATTTTCCAGAATGATCTGCGCGATATGATTACTTTTGGCTTACTTTGCAATCAATCACCGCTAGTTTCCTGCTCAAATTTTTAAGCGCTTTTTGCTAGCATGCTGTTCCATTCCCCCAAGAATTTCCGCTAGCCCGACGCTATTTTTTCCCAAATGTTCTATGCTAGTTTGCCCTGCTCACATTTCTGGAATCTAATTTAACTTCAAACTTACTTCTTCGGTTTCACCGGAGAGTAGTTATCCGAGTGGTGCTCGACGTCTTTACTCCCTGAAAAAGGGATTTAATGTGAGATCTAGGATATTGGCAGTTAAAGTACGTAAGATACCCCCTACGATCTTCATATACAGTTTATAATGCTCTAAAAACTTACTATTAAAGCAGAAGATCTGCTTCTTGACGCAAATGGCGATCAGGGCCGCGATGAGGACACACAGGGCGAGGAGTACGATGAAAGCGATCCACGCCGCGGAGAGTCTTCCGGAATGCGCCGTGTTTCCGCCGAGCAGCGACTCCAAATTGACGGGAATCCTAAAAAGGATAATTTAACTTAATTATGAAAATATTTCAAACTGGTAGCGCATTTCCGGAAAGTTAGAAAATTAATTTCCGGGGTTTTTAATCGACGGGCAACCCAGAAAAACATAGAAATACCAATGATTACAGCCACTTCATGACTGCAATCTGACTGGCCTTCCCAACTACCCTCCATGTTCTACGCCACCACAATTAAATCTACTTTCATCAGTACCCACACTGATCACCTCAAATACCTAAAGTTCGATAATCTTGCAAAAACTTAGATACCTAATCTCCACTTAGATACCTTCCTAAATTTTGGCTCAGATACCCCCATAGCCGAAGCCCCTTGAAACACTGCTCTAAAAATACCTTCCTGATGGCTAGATACCCCCATGGCTGAAATCCTTCAAAAACACCTAAATGCCTTCCGATGGCTAGATACCCCATAGCCGAAACCCCCGCCAAAAACTACCCCCTCTAAATACCTTCCTGATGGCTTCCAGATGGATACCCCCATGGCCCTGAAAATCCCTTTAAAAACTACCAAAATCCCTTACTGATGGCTTCAGATACCCCTATTGGCTTCTGAAATCCCTTTTAAAAACTACTAAATACCTTCTTTGATAGAAGCTAAGATACCCGCCATAGACGAAACCCCCTTAAACTACTTAGATTCCAATCCCGACACTTTAAATGATTTAAAAAAATATGAATTAACATAATTAAAACATGTTAAAAAGTAAAGTAACTCAAAAAAAGGAAGCATCTGGGCGCGGGGAAAGGACACACCAGGGCAGGCGAAGAGGGGCGTGGCCTTACTCAGGGAGAGGGGCCCCCGCTCGAATTTTATTAAGGCGCCACTTTCCAAAGCTAATTATTTTTTGATCTTTTGGCTTTCATAATGTTTTGATCATTTAAGGGTTTCCTTAACCACGCTCTATCGAATCAAAAGAAGAGCTAAGCTCTGGCCTTCGCTTTCCCCTTCCGAGTTATAGTTGGCTTCAGACCAGACTGACGGACACCACAACAAATTATTATAACGAATTGTTAACATAATTAAAACATATTAAAAAGTATTAAAGTAACTCAAAAAAAAAAAAAGGCATCTGGGCGCAGGAAAGGGGCCTGGGAACAGGGGCGAAGAGAGGGGCGTGGCCTCCCCGGGAGAGGGCCCACTCTCGTTGTTAAGGCGCCACTTTCAAAGTAATTATTTTGATCTTTTGAAAATTTTTTTCTAATGTTTTGATGATTTTATTTGGTTTCAACCCCACGCTCTATCCGAATCCGAAGAGAGCTAGCTCTGGCTCTTTCCCCCTTCGAGTTATAGTTGGCTTCAGACAGACTGACGGACACCACAGCAAAATTATTATAGTTGATAGAAATTAGGAGTTTTACATAGCACTAATTTTTTTGAAAAATCGGAGGTTGTAATTTGTAGTTTTTAGCAGAGAGTAGATTATTTTTTTAAACTACAACTACAAACTACAACTAATCCGATCGATTTCAGCTATGTGTCACCCATTGTATATGGAAAAATCGATGCATTTTAGCATTCCCATCGTGCTTTGGAAACGTTATATATTAAAGGTATCATTTCAAACGAATAAAAGTTATAGAAATAGGGGAGAAGCTCGCCATGCCAAGCAAAAAAATTCACAAATCAAAAAAGGGAAAAGATGCGTCGAAGCCACTCACTTGAGCTCGGGTTTGCGCCTAAAACAATTTGGGGTTAGAGTTTAGCCAGGGATTTGCAACATAAAATCAAGTAGGAAAAGCGGAGGGTATTTTGATGACGCGTGGAAGAATATTTATAAAATTTCCAATTTAAAAAACCTGAATTTCGCGCCAAAACTCGAAAACGCGCTACTTTGCCATCGAGCATAGAATTTCAGCATCCGAATTTGTAAGGTGCGTAAAGTCTTGCTTGCGTTAATAGAAAAAAACGTACTGCCTTGCTCCCTTCATATTCTGCACTTTCAGGTTGATCTGTCGGTATTGGTCGGTTTCCGAAACACGGCTAATGCCAAGGCGGGCAAAGTAACAGTTCGGAACCGTCGAATTTTGCTGGAATCCCTCGAAGCGGAAGTTTTCGAAGGTGTCGCCGGGCTGAAAAAATGTATATAAGCTCCGAAATCCAAAATATTAGACAGTTGTTGATGTCTTTTAAACTCAAATCTACCAGACTAAAGCGAACACAGACGATCACTTACCTTCAGGTCATTCTGATCAATCTGGAAGGTGATATCTCTCGGTGGTTGAGGTACGGGATCGGCACAGTAGTGGACGGTGACGATGGCGTTGTGGCTTCCAGGGGCCCTTAAAAGACGCTATAGCCTCCAGTTTTTACAGGAACATAGGCTGGCTAGCAAGGATCTTTGAGGAAATATTTGATCGAAACCAGATTTTTTTATTTATGCCAGCTTAAGGAAATTTTGTTAATGGTGAATTTCCGATGGGTTTTCTTTCCATGTCGCGACCGCGATCCAGTACGCGCGTAATCACACGTAATCGGTTACGCAGTGGAAGGGCACGGTTTCGACGTTGCGTGGCGCCGTAAACCCAGTTTCATGAAGAATTCACAGTCGAGCAAAACCCGTAGCACCAGTTTCTCTTTCCTGGCTACTAGCTTAGAATTCGAGGTTGTAATCCGTTACGCAATGAAAAGAAGTTTGTGAGTTGCGTTTTCGGGATCTAGGAAAGGTTATGAAAGCCTTTTCAGCCGGATATTTCCTGAAGGATCCCTGCTAGTTTGCCCCAACCGGACGGTAAATTTGAAACCACTGGAAAGTATACCTAAAAAGACCATCTCTTATTTTAATGCCAAGAATTCAATAACAAAATAATTTCGATCGATTTTACCTGTTCAATAGTAGGTCCCTGATCCGAGGCCATAGGTGGGCCCTGGACTTGGAGGTCGAAGGTGGAAGTGCCGGGCGTGTCCATGGCCGGGGAGCATTCTGGGGCTCCCTGGGAGACGTACGAGCAGGCTGAGCACCAGTACTGGCCGGCAAAGGAGTAGTTGGACACACGGAGGTTGCACACCGAGTTCAGGCGCTGAAAAATTAAGGTTAGTCAGGTATTAAACGATTCAGTTACTCAATTAAGCAATACATTCTGGGCGATTTTTGGGGTGGAAATTTGGCAACATATAAACTTTTTGCGGTTTTGCCTACGAAAGTTTTGAAAATGGTTTAATAAATTGACAAATTTGAAATAAAGTGTACCACAATTTTTTGCATATCAAAAATGCTCCCTAGCGTAATAGTGGCTATTTTAAAGAATTTTGTTTACAAAATTTAGCAATATTTCGAGCGGGAAACTATTTAAAACACCTACGAAAAATTTCCAAAATTGGAACAATCGATAATTTTGCATTTTTTGATAAAAATTTTATGTTTTTTTTTGCCCTGGAATAGTAAAAAATAATTAAGATCCACTCCTTTTTTAGAAAAATGGATTAAGAAAAAGTTTGTTTCTCCCTGATACACCCCCTGATAATGCAAAAGAACCCAATTTTTCACATTGTAAAATTATCCAAAATGTGTTGTTGTCTTCTTCACGTTAAACGCAGAACCCTAATTTTAATATACCAAAATGGTCTTTGATTTCCACAATTTCCACCCTAAAAACCACCACCCATCGACAATTTACAGAAAAATGAAATCCATTTGTTAGTAGAAAGAAGACAGAACCGAAATTCACGGCGCGGTACGTTTTCACTGATTATCACGGGCAGGCAGGCAATAGAAAGAAAATTTAAAAATAGACAACACAATTTGGGATACAGTACGACTATACAGTAGCCTTTCCGCACTTACATTGTAAGAGGGCTTGATCTGGAAACGATTATACTTTAGAAATGATGGAAAAAAGCTTACAACATTGTTGGTCGGCGCCATCATGACTCCGGGTTGATTTTGCGCGGTAACTTCTTGGTATTGTCCCTCGAAGCCTTGAGGGCAAGCTGCGTCGACGATCTCGCCACTTGGCCTGCGGAGTCGCCAGAAGACGACCGGGCGGGGATTGCCTTCGACCTGGCATCCGAGGCTCATCTGAAATTCGGAAATTTAGATGCGCTTAAGCAAATTTTGTCCAGCTACGTAGATCCTATCCTGCTATATATGAAAAATAGTGTCTGTGTATGTGTTCCACTTTGCATGCAAGTAGTATCTCAATAAAGGGGGTAGTTAGGGGGTATACCTCATTAGGTGCGTAAGGCCCTTGGGATGACTGCACACTAATAGACTTTTCAAAAATTAGCGGTTTTCGACGTTAAAATCAAGTTGTTGTTGAAAAATCGAGAACCCTCTTTGCTAGGAAACAATTAGCATACGCCGGAGGTTGCGAAAGCCTATATAAGGGAAGATAGGTAGCGTTTCTCCTTTTTTTGTGAGCCAAAATCCCATTAATTAAGCAAAATGAAGAATATCATGGGAACAGATGGGTCCAGAGTTGAAAAGTCGCGAAGTTTTTAACACCAGCCATCTGACTACGATAGGAAATTAAAGGGATTGGCCAGGCAAGTCAATGGGTTTAGGGGGGATACTTTTTGTAATTTCCGTTCCCGCGTGTTTCTTTGACATTACTGCTTTTGACTTACACATACACATACACATCAGCCTTCCCAGTCCCTTTAAAGCCCGTAAAAACACTATTTGGGCTTCACTTACCGATTGGTCAATTTGCGCCCGCCCGCCGCTGAACTGGCTGGAGGACATCAGGTTCTGGAAGTTGTCGTTGTTCACTTTTGCAGCCGCTGAAACTAAGCGTAATTGGTGGCCATTACAAAGTAAATCTCTACTTAAAATAGGCTACAAAAATTAGCAAGAAAAATCCATGCCAAAACTTACAGTAAGGGTCAATCTGAACAGCCTGGCTGGCCGGCATCTCTCCATCCGAGAACAAGCCATTGTTAGCGGAACACTGAATAGATTGGCCAATCATCTCGGTTCCGATCGTGATTTCAGCGCCGTTTCCACTAAAAATCGAGAGGTGAACTTGTTGAACTTGACGATGATGATGATGATGATATGGTTCAGCTCGGCTCTATTATTTAGTAACTTACCTAGTGACAACACCATTCTTCAACCAGCGATAGTTGGTCGGGGAAGGGTTCGAGTTGACAAGGCATTTTAGGGTCTTCCTCCTTCCGGTGCTTTGGCACATACCGTCTTGACCACGTTGGCACTCGACAAAGAAGCTGAAGAGAAAGGTTTTTTAGAGAGCGAGAGAGAGAGAGAGAGAGCGTGAGAGAAAGAGCGATAGAGAGGAAGACGGATAACGAGACCGCGCCAGAGAGAGATACAGAAAGAGAGAGAGAGAGAGAGAGAGAGAGCGAGAGAGATAGAGAGAGAAGTGAAAGGCGCGTACCACCTACCACCTTCAATCACTTACCGATACCCGTTGTTCTGGATAATCACCGGTCCCTGACCATTAGCATCCACAACGTGAGGTTGGCGAAGGTATCGAACATTAACGGTAGCCGGAGACGAATCCACAGGCTGTCCATTCAGATTGGCTTGGCAGACGATGGTCGCGCCAGTCCAGTTGGTGTTCACAGCAACGTTGCGGAGGGCGACCGTCTGAAAACCGGAGTCTTATTATGTTCTTCGGTTCTTAAATTTAGGCGGTGGGATATCTCTAGCAGCTGGTGTTCATTGTCGACCTCATAAGCACCCAATTTACGACTTTGCATACATCTCTAATTTCTCACCGTGGCTTGGCGTATTCTGGTATTCATAGTTGCGTCATTCCCCCCCATAGACCCTGACATGCGATTTCTATGAACCTCGAGTGCAAATTTTATGGGTGAACTGATTTCTGATTCATCTCTCCCACTCTATCTCTGCCTCTCTCTTTCTCTCTTTCTCTTTCTCGCTCTCTCTTCCTCTCTCTCTTTCTCGAAATACAACTGCGTGAACCCAGATTCAAATCCAGGTCCCCTCATATATCCAAATCCTGGGTAGGCTAGAGGAAACCCCAAATTGGGGCATGCAGGTCAACTGGGTCTGTCGGGGCCTTTGGCCGGTCATTTTTCATCATCGCCGGCCAGCCGGGAGGCGGCAATTTAGGCAAAGGTATGGAAGTTGTAGGCTATACGACTTCTCATTTATTCTGGGTTGAATACGCAGCTTTTAAAAGGCCCTGGAAGGCAAAAGGTAGTGCCAAGAACATCAATCGGACAAATTTTTTTGCAGGTTGCTTTTCGGTTTTTGGATCTGCTATAACTTAAGGTATACCTGCGACTAATTTTTAGTGATGCTGTACCCCAGGCTCCCCCAAAAAAAATAGTAGCTCCTTTCCTCACCTGCTGCCCAAGTTCCCATCGGTACCCCTAATTATGCGCCGAAGGGGGTAGTGGTGGTGGTGGTAGAATAATGGGCGCTGCGGGAGGCCGAGGTCAAAAACGGCCGGCGCGGGCCACCCGAACGCCCGGTATTCCACTAATTCCTGCACATGCTAATTGCGGAAGGATCGTGAGGACGCGAGGAGAGAGGACGATATTTGCATAGGCGATTGTGGATTTGGGTTATTTTTGGGAGGTACTTAAGGGATTTGGGAAGTGCCATTGAGGAGGAAAGATACAGCTCTGGGTTTTAAAAGTATCGGAAGGTGTAACATAGCTAGTAAAAATGCTATAACCAAAAACCCATTCATTTGCGATTCTTGGAGCTAGAAAACCACTTTTTGGTTTTTAGGGCTTTATCCGAAGCTTTCGCAACTGCTTATATTTTCTAATCTACACAAGAAATTAGAATTTTCAGGATGCCGCGTTTAAAATTGACTTCGAAAAAACGGAAAATCGCTTTTCTAAAAGCGTAAGCATATTTATTCAACGTTTCATTAGAGCGTAGACGTCCCGAAACACAAAAAGTGGGTAAGGACATCGTTTTACTCGGAAGATTTGCTTACCAACACCTTTAAACCCCCCCAAAACGTGCGAAGAATCCCTAAAAAAACAAGCTTTAAAGCTCTAACCCAATCTCCTCGAAATTCTCACAACTTTTTAGATATTCCCCTGCTCACCAATTCGACCTATCACCATTTCGATCTCCCGCTGTGTGCCCAAAATTTGTCATGCGCCCGGGGGGTTCGACTCGCAGCGTCCGCAGCCCACTCCGAATTTGGCCTAATTTCGGTCCGTTTGACTCATTTCACCTCGGCGATCGCCTCCACCTTAGAGTCTCCACTTCACAAAGAAGGGAAAATGGGTAAACCAACCTCTCTATGGACCAATCTAGAGGAAAGAAGGAGGTTGAGGGAAAGGAGAGGAGCCTATTTAGTGACCTCTTTGTGTGGCCAGGGTCCGAATATCTCTGGTATTCTTCAGAGCTCTTTTTCTCTCTCTCTTTCTCTCTCTCTCTCTCTCTCTCGCTCTCTCTCAATCGACTGGCGGCTTTTTATGGATTTGGTTGTGTGAGCGCCGTTTATGGGTTCTGGATTTGACAGACGGGGTGGGCTGTGTGGGGTAGGGATACCTGGCTCCATATGGGAAAATTTGAATACTAGGTTTTCAAAGGTGATAGTCGCTTTTAAAGGGGCTGGGAAGGCAAGAATTGTGCTCCCTCCGGGGCCTCGGAGGATTGCCAAGGTTCTTAACAGGAAAATAAAGGCCTCGAAAATATAAGCTTGTGACCTGGGTATGTACGCACTAACGGAATCACTAAAAAACTGGGGCGTCGTATTATACGTAGGATCGAGTTTAACTACGGAATCGGAAGCTGTACCATATCAAGCCAATTTTTCAAGGCTTTCTATTAGGGTGTAAAACAAGGCGATGCTACCGTAATCTGAGGTAAGGTTCAAATAATTTCGACATGTTTTTATGGCAGCCTTAAAAGCGCGTCTTTTCGCTACCATCTTCAAAAAACACGGCCCTAATTGGTCGTGTAGCCGGGAGGGGGCTTTGTCTTTTCCTCCTTTCAGCCCATTGTGGCCACCCGCCGGACAGATGTTCAGCTACCATTCGCCCCTATTGTATGCCGGTTACGCAACAAACACTCGACCTCTAGTTGCGCCGTTCAATATGGAACTGGGGAAAAAACGGAAGGAAGCGCAAATGGGCACTGCTAGCTAGCCCTAGGTTACAAACGACCAAGCAAAATTATAGGAGGAATTGATTACGACATGTAAAAATATGACGTTACGACAAAATAGGGCTGTAACTAGTGGTAAATTGTACTCACCGGAAATCCAGCATCCCGTGTCTGATCCTGGGCGCTGTTCAACACTTCGACCATGTCGGTGATGTTGCGTTGCAAGCAGTCGACACAGACGAAGCGAAGTTGGCTTACCTAAACGGCTTGATTGTACTTTTTCTTGTTTTTCGACGGCCTTATACCAAGTTGTCATGGCCACAAACTACAACTCTCAAATCTTACCGGAGCTTCCGAAACGCAGTAGATATCCTCCTTGGTCGTCGTTCCCAGCATGGTCCATTGCACCTGGTCAAGCTGCCGCGCATTTGCGACCGGGAAGGGTTGGGAGGTGATTTTGACTTGGATTTGGGGGAGTTGTTGGAGGAGTTGGGCTGAAAAAAAATTTTTGTAGATCGTCGCAAACTTTTTTTGATTTATCTAATCAATAAAACTCACCATCGCCCGGCCGTCCCAGCCCGGCGCACAATATCAAGAGCACCCAAAACATTCGGCACTGAAAATAGCAGATATAGCGTAGTAATTATGAATTAAGAGAGGGCAAAAGAAAACACAAAGTCATACATACTTGCATAACCAGACATCCTAGAGTACAAAATCGACCTTGAATCTTATAGCGGAAAGGGGACGCCAATGAGTCAGCCAGCAGCGGGCTCGAAATTGAAATTCTGCCTTGACTTTTGGAGGGCAAGGTTGTCGGGTGGAACAATGCGGAATGCCAAATTTTTGCCTTGGACGTTAGAAAGCAAAAGTTAGGGTGCCATTTCGGGCATTAGAAAGGGTTTCTTGGGATTAGACGGTAAACAAAAAGATCGGGCAAAGCTATGCGAGGCCTCATGGCATGGCGAAACCGGTATTTTGGTTGGCTAGCTGGACAAGGAAAGTTTTGGAACATGAAATCGAGAGTAGAAAACTTCAGGACACATAGAAAGCTGGCTTAGAAGCTCAGCCTCCCCAAAACAAATTTTCAGAAAATTATGCTAAACGGATCGCGGAATTGAAATTAGAATTTTTAGACACATTTAGCGATTTTCAAAAACACTTTCGAGAGTACGTTTTTCGAAAGAGAGAGAGAGAGCTAGAGAGTGCGAGATAGAGAGAGGAGAGCGAGCGCGAGAGAGTAGCTCAAATTACGATAGTTGACTAAAAAACTTTTGTATGCGTGAACTTTACAATCAGCCTTTCTCGTGAAGCTGACCGTATTGATGAAACTGTTGTGGATGTTTCAAAGAGCATAGTCGCTCAGCAACACAAAAATCATATAAAAATATAGCTTTAAGATTAAGATAATTGAGAAGCCAAGAAAACGAGAAAAAAGAAAAATACTTAAAACGAAAAAAACCGAAGAATTTCGGAAAATCAGAGAAAGCAGATTTTTAGCCTGAAGCCCTGAATTCAGCCAATTCAGGGATGCGACAAAATCTGGGGGATCGTGATCGTGAGGCTAGGAGGGGAAGATGGGCTCTGCTGCTGGTGCTGCTAGATGCGGCAAAGTATGTCAGCGCCCACAGGGGGAAGGGAGTCATCCCCCTCTTCCCTCTAGCGACTACGCGAGAATCCCCCTTCCGATCGGCGCTTTTCATTTTTTGTGCGAGCCTTTGGAAAGAAAAGAGGATCACTGACTGTCACTTCTCACTGCGCACTCCTCCCCGCGCCGCGCGGTGTCGGCAGTTATCCGCTTTGCTGGGGGTCAGCCGGGTTGCGCGCGGGTTTGGAGCGATTTTCATATGGATTTCTCGGGTTTAGAAAGTTGGAAACGTGCCAAATAAATTTAGTTTTTTTTAGTAGATTCTACATTTTTTTAAGAAATGTAAAGTATCAAAAACATGTTACATTATGAAAAAACTCTTGGTTAAAGTGTTAGAAAGAAGATATCGTGTCGATAAATCGAGTTTTTGAGAGTAACAAGATTTTCTATACCTTAAGCTGTTTGTTAGACTCTCCTGCATTTCAGGGCTTGGATTTTTAATCTTTCTCTATAATTGAAGTAAAATACCCCTAGCCGTGTGAAATTAAACTATTTGAAAAATCTAAAATTATGATACGAAAGTTCGAATAATGGCAAACGCTTTCTAGCCATCAGTTTTAAAAGAAAGCGTCTACTTCAAGCTGTAAAACAGGCAGCTATTTCGCCAAAAACGTAAAGTATGTAAAGTAAAGTAGTAAAGTAGTAAGGAAAGTACTAATCACCCCAAAAACTACACAGATTTGACCCCATCACTACGAGTAATTCCCACCTCCACCCGCATTTCCGCTCATTGACATCTACGCTCAAGCAAATGGGCTGTAAATCTTGATCCCAACACAAAGATCAAGAAAGCCGCCAACAGATATGCATGGTGGAGCAGATGGTAGTAGTGCCATCCCAATTGTTATGGATCCATCCATGCCAAATCTCGAGGGGGGCTGATCGTAAATTTGTCACCTCCTGCCGCTGCAACACACAAACAGAACTTGGCAAGGAAAGGATCGATATCCGGTTCGCTATTTTTGGGGGTGTCGTCGCATTGGTGTGGGGATATTTGGTAGACGGATAGGCAAGACGTTACATTATTGTCGGCGCATTAATGAGAGCAATGAGGACTGCCATGCGGCAGCAGAAGTCGGACGGGTTCGTTCAGTTTTTTAAGGACTTTTCAAGGAGTCCTTTATCTACTGACGATTTATCCATTTATCTTTGAGAAAAATAGAGCACCAGGGCCTGAGCCATTTTTCAGGACGATGGGTTTAAGTGCCACCTAATTTCAAAACCTAAGATATAGCGCGAATCCGGGTGTCTGACTTCTTAGCATCTTTAAAATTAGCTACACCGACTAAGAAAATTCTGGAGCAAAAATTTGGTTCTTAAAAGCACGGATTCGATACTAAAGCCATTCTGCGAGTGTGGTTAAAGGAGATAGTAAAAAAAAGAATAACAAAATTATAACGAAAAAAAAGTCGAATACAGAAAACAAGCTGCCATCCACACGGCTATAAGCGTAGATAGTACATGTCTGTGAAATTCAGAGGAAAAATATAAGTGTGAAAAATCAGATCACCAAAAAATCCGTCTAAATCTTATACCAAGAACCGTTTGTCGTCAAAACGGATAGAGGCGTAAAAAGGAGGGGTGTGGATAGCTTAGGTGTGGAAGGAAGGTGTGGCGGTTCTAGTGGCTATGGCTGTGGATGTGGGCTCTAATTTGGGGAGTGTCCCGTCGTCGCATCCGCTCTTGGTTTGACTGTGCGGATGGGGGGCTGTATATGGGCACGAGGATGTGCCCCAGGGTCACGGTCATCCCCAAAGCCCATCTCTCTAGACCCCCACTAGACCCATAGACACTACACACCAATCCTATGGACGGGCAGAGGGACAGTCCAAGGGCATGATGGGGATAAAAAAGGGGGATGCCGGTGGTGGGGGAGGACCTTGCCCCCCATATCGTGCCAATCAGCTAGTACACGAGGTCAGAAGGAAAAAAGGGATCCCGATCAGTTTTAATCGATAGATTGGTCAGAAGTTGTGATTTTAAAGGAATAGTGACGCTAAAAACTCACGTAAAACAACATTGCATAACGTTTTTTTTATACTTTTCTCTTGTCTCAATTAATCTTGTTCGATTTTCTAGCTAATTTACATACACCTAAATCCGTTTTTAGGGGTTTCAATAAGCGTTTAAAGTTTCTTTGAAAATAGTAGGACCTTAAACACTTTCTGGAAAATGCTTTTTTAAATGGATGGTGACGCCAAAGATCCGGAAAATACAGCGTGGCACCATTTTTTTGTACGTTTGCACCGGTGAATTCATTCAATTTTAATAGGGTTTTTGATTCATTTAGACATTTATTTTGTTGGATAAATAGACGAATATTTTTTAAGCTTTTAAGTTAATTTTTGGGGTTTTAATAATTAGATCAGTACTTGTGAAATCATAAGATTTTAATAAGTTTCCTAAACGGCTTAAAAACAAGAAAAATTGGAAATAATGGCTAAAAATCCCAATCAAAAGCTTTGAAAATCTTGATAGAAAAATCGAGAATTTCTGATGAATAAATTAACGTAAAAATCTATAGCATCAGTAATTATATTGACTTATTCCACCCCTTAAAATGAATAAAATTCATGTAAACGGGTTAAATGATAGCAATTGGAATAGGAGTTTGCAAAAAATTAGCATATTCTATAGGTAGCACAAGGTGCAGTTAAATTCAAATATCACACTCAAGTGGGCTCCATCGCTAGTCGATGCATGCACCAAGCAAGGCTACGGCCAACTGGAATATGAAGGGGCGGCGGGGGGTGTGGCCCTCTACCCCCTACAAATACGCATAAAGCAGGGCTATTCCCACGACCCATACTATACCCCTACCCTGTGGGCCCCCTCGACCTCGACGAATAGGGGGATAGAGGATGGGAATGTGACAACACCACTCACATCATCACAACCACTACAGATCATGGCGCCAGGTGGGGGTATAAGCAGGTGTTAGGGCCAACTTGAGGATAGGATTGTGACAGATTCCCAGTAATTTCTGGTAGCGATTATTGTGTAAGACTTGAGGCTTGATACCGACGGCACCGAATTGTTTGTCAGTTAGCGATTTTAAAGGGACATACAAGACATGGCGATGGATCTGGAGCTCCTAGCTCCGGGTGTTAGGGCCAGGGGAACCAATGGTGTCCGTTTCCAAGTAATTTTTTTGATGTGGCGCTCCGGCATAAGTTGGAGGTTGACCCGCAAGTTATCGAAAGACGTATTAAGAGGAATGGCATTTTAAAGGAGCTAACAAGGCAGAAATAGTGATTTATCGATTTAGAAATTTCCTGTAAAGATACATTAGACTTTTAGACTACAAGTTAATGAACTTACGCTAAGTCGGGCTAGTTTAAGGGTGCTCATCCATCTGGCAGGCTACAAAGTTTTCGATGTCAATTTTAAATCATTTACCATCGAAAAATCGAATAGGTATCCTGTATTTTGCAAAACCTTAAGGGTATCATCAAAATAATCCAATTTAAAAATCAGGAACTGTGCCACAAACCGCGTAATTTTTGCCTATGTTTTGAAAATTCCAGTAGATCTGACTTGAGAGTAATAAACGGTACTGTAGCCTCTTTATAACACGTGAGTGTCCACCTTTAGCCCAAGTGACAAAAGTGGCGCCAAATAGCGGGCAATAGACCGGAACTGCCTACGCTCCAGGGGTGGCCCTGAGGGTGCTTTGGAAGCCGGGCCACAAATATTGGCCAACTGCCAGTTGAGAAAAAAGAGGGAGCCGCCAAGTTGGCGGGGGTGCTAAGAGCAAATCTTACTGTCAAGGAGAGAGGGAGAGTGCGAGAGAGAGCGCGTGAGAGAGAGAAAGAGAGGAGGAAACATCGACGCAATCTAGCTGTTGCGCTACCTTAAAAGTAATCTAGAATGAGATAGAGTACGCTGTATTCCTCATAGCACCGACATAATCGAGGAGAAAGAAGAAAAAACTCCAAAACCGGAAGAGGAAGCGAAATAAAGAGAGAGAGGGGGGAGAGAGAGAGAGAGAGAGAGAGAGAGAGAGAGAGAGAGAGAAAGAGAGAGAAATAGTAAGAATGGGAGCAAAATTCAGACACCTCCTGTCGTTCCACCTTCAAAATTGTCTAGAATGAGCAAGAGTACGCCACATGCCTCATAACACCCTCGAAATCGATACATTCCAAGAATAGAAGCGAAATGTTTGCGCCCAAGCACCGTTCCTCGTCCTCCGCCCTCCTTTCAAAAGCCGAGCCATCGAGCCGCCGGTGTTGGCACTTTTTTGGCGGTTGGGATGACACCCTGGTGGCAGCTGGGAGGTGGGTGCGCGGAAAAACTACAAAAAAAGCCGACAGAGACCCTAAGAAACGGAAAATCGAAGAAAAAGCGGCTTTGATTTCCTCCGGAGTGTGAGCGTGAGAGAGAGTGCGAGAGCAAGAGAGAGAGAGTGAGAGAGAGAGAGAGAAAGCGAAAACTTTTCTAAAGGTGCGATGATGAATTGGGGTTTCATGGTGCGCGCTAGATAAAAATCTAGTGAATGAAAACGAAATCGCGGGAAAATTAAAGTGAAACGAGAGAGAGAAAGAGAGAGAGGAAGAGAGAGAGTGAGAGAAAGAGTGAAGGAGTGAGAGAGAGCAAGAGATAAAAAGCGAGAGAATTCAAAAGAAAGCGGGAGCAAGTGAGATAGGATCTCAGGACAGTGGACACAATTAGGAAAAAATACGGAAGGGTGAAGGGACCACGAAAGAAAATACCGACCAAACTAGGTCAATTTTTTACTAAAATTTGAGAAAGTTAAGCTACGAGTATTAATACTGAATCTAGCCTTTGGAATGCAGAAATTAATGTTAAAAGCTCCAGGCACTAAAGTCCCAGCTCCAGATACCCCGAGAAAAGTGAAATCCCCGACAAATCTGGATCAGATCACAGCATGTCGAGCATCGGAAAGGGGGTGGAGCCGGATTTTGATGGATCGAAGCACATGAACGAATTGATAAAGCAATAAGTCTCCTAAAGGAGTCCGACAATTGGTTTTATGCTAATTATCCAAAATCCTTACTTTCCGTTAAGCAATAAAAAACTGGCCTACGAGCTGCGGAAGCAATATGCGTGGCTTGGCCATGGCGGAGCAATTATGCAATAGCTGGCCAAGGGTGCAGCCGGTGTCCCAGGTGGGTCCAGGTGGAGGTAGACAGAGAGAGATAGAGAGAGAGAGAGAGAGAGAAAAGAAAGAGAGAGAGAGAGAGAGAGAGAGAGAGAGAGAGAGAGAGAGAGAGAGAGAGAGAGAGAGAGAGAGAGGAACAGACAGCAAGAGAAGAATCCAAAAAGATGGGCAAGCGTCGAACCTAATATAGGCGTGGCCATAGGTGGACCCGAACGCGAGATACAGAGAGAGACGGAGAGCGAGAGAGAGAGGGAGAGAGATCCGCCCGGGGGACATAATCCCGAATGGCCGTTCCCTCCCTGGCTGGGTACCAATCAGGATCCCCGATCAGCCCCCACTTCAAAGCATCCACCCGGGACCGGGATGAAGGTCGTCAGCTAAGCCCCTTTTTGGGATCGGAAGCGAGGGTTTAGGGAAAAAAACATGTCCAGGAGCATGTACAGGGCATCAGAAAGCATCAGAAATATGCACTAATTGGGGTAAAAAATCCATGCCTTATTTACAAAGCAGAATGCCGAAATCCAAGATGCATTTACTAGAAATGCCGCCATCCAAAAGACCAACGTAAAAAAATTCAGGTGCATAGAAGAAATACCGAAAAAAAATGCCGACACGCAAAAGGGTCTATAAAATTAAAGTTTCTTGAAACTAAAACGGCTTGACTGCTGTTATTTTTTGCTCACAATTAAACTATCGGCACTTTACTTTCGGTATTATATTTTACAACTTTTTTGGTGTTTTAATGCGGGTTTTCTCTATTATAAAAACCTAATAGCGATGTCCCTGCTTTTAAATCGTGAATATGCTAAAATTTGATCAATTACTTGGTCATGCGGTGTCGGTTCCTTCTCAAAGTATCTGACACCTCCAGAAAGTTGTGCACATCTTTAGGTGTGAGAAAACAGCCGGATTTGACGTGCTGTGGATCTGGGGCTGATGGCCATCAGCCCGATCTTCCACCTGGTGCGCATAGCCGGAGGTGTTGGCGAAGGTTTGACCAAGCGGAGGGCAGGGTTATATGATGGATTTGTGTGATTGGGGCAGCGGATAAGGGAGGCAGGGAGCACGTTTTTGGTTAGCATCACGCAAAAATATTAATCAAGAAAAATACCTGGTAAAGGAAAAGACACTAAAACTGTCGAGATAATCAGTAAAAATTGGTATAAAAACAAAGGCTAGAGAGCTGGATCCGCTACGTGAATGTTGCGTTTGATACACATAAAATAAACCATTTCGGAAATTGCAAGCTTGACTCTGAGTTTTATGGATTTAATCAGGAATAAAACATCACCATATTAATTTCTTAGGGAATAAAGAGTCCGATCGATTTCGTACGCTTTCGACAAATCGAAATGTGCCTCTCGAAAGGAAACACGCAAAAAAGGTGAACGGCTTTGAGAAAATTTTCAAGAAATCCTATTAACTGGACGGCTTGCCAAGAATTTCCGATTTAATCAAAATTTCTCGACCATTTGCTCTACATTATATTTAAACTTTGGTTTATGAAACGTAGGTATAGAATGATAAAATTATAATCGTAAAAAATGTGTATTTTTGACGTGCAGATCACTTAATCGCCTCAGTTTTTAAAAAAGATGAAGTATTGAAGGAAAGTCTGCAAATAAAATAGATCTATAGCTTTAGCAAAATAGAAAATTGTGGATCATAATGAAGCGGGAGCGAGCTGGGTAAGGGATATCCCCAAATTGCATTGAACCAATGTATCCTCCAGCTACATCGGGCCGATATGCCGCTCGAGCAACGCATATCCTGACTAGGGAATGGTCTCCGCTCGGCCTCGAATTTCGGGTTGAATGTCGCTCATCTTGTAGAGCTCGACGAGACGAATCGATTGATGTAACTTTTAGCTGCGGATACTGTAATACAACAAAGTTACAGCCCTTTAAGGTTTTTACCCGACCTTCATAATCCCTCCCCACGTGCCCTCCACCGTGGTCTGTTGGCCTAATGGTGTAGCAGTGGGCGTGTGGGGAATCTAACGAGGGTTCGGACCCGCTCACGATTTTTATTTTTTGCTTTTTGGTCCGAAGCCTCCTTTTTGCGTTCTGAAGGCCGTGAAGAACTTTTTATTCATCGTTTCTGCACTAGGAAGTGCCCCCAACAAAATAACCACCCCTAAAAATTTAGGAAAATTTTGACGATTAGCCAGCATGCCATTGGTGGGTCAATTCAAGGCCAATAAAAATAAAAGTTTTTTCATCGAATCGGGGGCACGATAGTGATTTTTAATGATGATTGCCCACCTGTTGAAACTTTATCTAAAATTTTGGAGGCTAGAGCACCAGCCACTCGGCTCAAAAAAATTGTTTTTTTTTGCCGAAGCCTCATTTTTATTGGCAGCACTTTCTAGTGCAGAAATGATGAATAAAAAGCTCTTCACGGCCTTCAGAACGCAAAAAGGAGGCTTCGGACCAAAAAGCAAAAAATAAAAATCGTGAACGGGTCCGAACCCTCGTTAGATTCCCCACACGCCCACTACTACACCACTAGGCCAACAGACCACGGTGGAGGGCACGTGGGGAGGGATTATGAAGGTCGGGTAAAAACTTTAAAGGGCTGTAACTTTGTTGTATTACAGTATCCGCAGCTAAAAGTTACATCAATCGATTCGTCTCGTCGAGCTCTACAAGATGAGCTAACATTCAACCCGAAATTCGAGGCCGAGCGGAGACCATTCCCTAGTGAGGGCACAGGGTGAGATTTCGGTGTCTTTCGAATGCAAAAAGAACCGTCTCTTCAAAATCAAGACTCAAAAACCAGGCTGTCAAGCGGAGAAATGATTGATCCGGCGCGGCTACTATCATTTCTATGAGCGGTCTAAAGGTGGTTGGCGGTACCTTTTACAGTGGCTGTACCCCGGGGGCAGACAGGTCAGGAGGACCCTCATTATTCATAGGATCAAAGCGGAATGTTTGGGGGTAGAGGCGGGCAGGAGCCTTTTTGGGGGTTCACCATCGTGCTGAATCACAAAGAACACCAAAGGAGCGCCAAGTACGTCAAGTCAAACCATCCAAACGGCGAATGCGAAAATGGCATATGGGGACGACTTTGAAAGCTCGGCTAAAATACATTATAAACTAGTATTAGCAGAAACGAAAATTTATGTTTACAGGGTGCCTGGAAAAATCTGGCGAATTCGTTCAGGGAAATCGGGATTTTGTCTTGCAGGTCCCTTTAAAATCGGTTCCATCTAGAGTTGATGTTTTCCCTATCCCGATCAATGGACATCCTGACTTTTTTGGGATGGGAAACTGGACAAAGGGTATGCGAATGGAATGGCTCGCAGCAGCCCGTCCCGTGAGTAAGGCCACTCGTGGACAATCTATCACAGGAAGATGGCTATGGGAGAGCGGCCCGGAATCGGACGGACGAGGGGATGAAGGAGGAGAAGGAAAGAATGGCCAGCATGCCGTACCAATACAAAATAAGCCCACGCTTGGTGGTAGCCAGCACAAAAGGGCGAGCGGGCTGATTAATTGGGACAAACAGGAGGTTAGCGGGGTATTAGTCATACCTAGGAAAAAAAGTGGTAGCTGGTAGGTGGTTGGAAAACGAGGCTAATAAGCCGTTTTGTTTTTAAACCACTTGTTAAAGGGATGGTGCCAGCTAGCAAAACGCAAAAAACAGCTTTGATTTGCAATTTTCGATAAACAAAAAAAAAAACGAAAAACTGAATCCGACAAGACTCCGAAATCTTCAACTTAATGGGACCTTGCAAAATGTAGATTTTTACAAAACTTTAGAAATTCAGGATGGATCAGAACTTGGCAAACCGGAATGATCAGACAATTACGGAATAAGGAGAAGCAGCGGTTGGCTTTGACGGTGGAAGAGCTATAATCCTTTTTGACCTTAAAAATCATCGATTTCCGGCCACTTCCGGTTCATCAAGTTGAAACCGTTCAAAAACCGCGAGCCCAGGCAACAGAGGAGCCTTCAAAAAATTTTACCAAGACACTCATCTACGGATGGGCTTTTTCAAGCGACCTCTACGTGGATGTTGATACGGAAAACTGCCAAAATACGACGTGATACGCTTCAGATGTTTTGATGTTTGACAGCGAGTTCAAAACTCGGATTACAAGGTTTCCAGTCCCTTTAAACAGCTGTTAAGATATTGGCCGAGGCTAGCTAACTACGTATAAACCTATAACGTAAGAAGACGTAAGAAGAAACACGGAAGCAGACGTTCATAGGTGCATCCGTATTACTTACTGAACTTGCGCTGTGAATAAGTAAGTAAGTACATCAAAATCCGAAGGAAACGCCCGAAGGCCAGAAGCGAAATTCAGAATTGGCCAGACGCCAGCCTGAAGCCAAGCCTCCACCCCACGCCGCGGAATGTGGTATTTGATATGGATCCATATGCCCTAGGGGCAGAGGTAGCAGCACTCCCAGAAGAGCATCCCCGAAGTGAAGTGGGTGGGGGTGCGTTCGCGGCGGGACCCACCTTGTGCTGCAGGGCCTCTGTCGGCCTTCTCCCAATGTTCTGTTTGGCCACGGGGACCCTCGACAAACAAAACGCTCGCCTGGGGGCCACCGCGCACCCCCCAGGCCGTATGCAAATTAAGGAGGGGGGACGCTGCTCTGGCTGCGACCCACCACTTTCACCCACCTCTACAGACCTCTACAGACTTTCCGGGGCGCTGCGTTGGATGGTTGGGGTGATCCGATTAGGGGCCTGTGAAATGGGCTCTTGTTGGCCTTCTTCCTGGGGCCAAATTTTGGTCATTATAATAGTAGTCAGAGTGATACAGTAGGCTGGCTGTCGAGGACCCAAATTTTGGCCCAATACCGGCTAACCGAAAAATCCTTCCAACTCCCGTAAGGAGTATCAGATCGGAACGGTTTTTATACCAATCGAAAGCTTTTGAAAACACGAGAAAATCAAGACGTTGAATCTTATTAATTAAGCGATTTTCAAATTGCGGTTCTAGCCGTGAAATGCAAAAATTTCTGCTTACCGATGATAATTTTTTGCCAATTGGTTTTTTTCTTTTGTCAGAATTTTTTAGCAAAAGCCAGACCCTATTTTAGAAAAATTGCTTGATTTGGGTAGCTAATTTCCCCGATTTTTTATCAAAACGTAGCATGTAAAACAATCACAGAATCGCAACAAATTCGAAAAACGACCCCGTCAATTTCCAGATTTTTCAAACAGCTATTAAATGGCCTGAAAACACCCCGATAAGATACTTTTTCTTTCTTTGCAAGATCTGGAAAATGACACGAACACAAAACATACTACCTTAAATTCCCCAAAATACCAGAAAACAAGCGAAAAGGCAAGCATTCGAGACGATTACGCGCCTATGTTTATGTGGATTTGCGGTGCCAAAGGGATCCTTGAGCCAAAGATGTTGAGCGGAGAGCGAGGGAGAGCGAGAGGGAGGGAGGGAGGGAGAGAGAAGGAGAGAGACAGACTGAGAGCTAGGCATAGAGACAGTGAGTACGCTACAAAACGAGTTCCTGTAACGATCCCGCCGCGAAGAATCGACAGAATACGGCGGGGCTTACCCATCTTGCCCTGACTCCTAAAGAGGGTCTGGTTCGAGTGCCTTCGGGGGGATGAGCAAGGTCATCGGATGGAGACCGAATGAATGGGTGTGAGCCTGTTTCTTGCTCTATCTGTTGCTACATCTCTCTATCTCTCTCTCTTTCTCTCTCTCTCTCTCTCTCTTTCTCTCTCTCTCTTTCTCTCTCTCTCTCTTTCTCTCTCCGTCACTCTGTTTCCCTCTCCTATATCCCAATCTAGCTGCTTTTTATGGCAAGTATTTGCATAAATTCGTCTCTCTCTCACTCTCCTTCCGTCTCTCTCTTTCCCTCTCCCATATCCCAATCTAGCTGCTTTTTATGGCAAGTTTTTGCATAAATTCCTCTCTCTCTCGCTCTCTTTCTCTGTCTCTCTCTCTCTCTCCAGCATCCGCCCCTTACCTGTGCGATTGGCTGAGATAATCGGGTGCTGCTTGTGCAGACGCTTAGTCAGACCTTGAGCGCAAATGCTATTCAGCCCCAGATGGGCCGGAAACGGCTAAATAGCCAACGGAACCGGGCCTATATGCTAATTTTTGCTGCAGCCAGGAAGTAGCACATTAGACAGGTTGAAGGGGATAAGAAACCGTCGATGGAGCTGATACATTATGCGAATGCCCACATCGAAACACTCGGTTTCAGCCGATACCTAGAGCAAAAACCTGTGGCCGGAAGTGAAATGCCCAAGGCTTTCGCTGCTGGTCCCGACAAGGGATCTCACCCTCATTCAATCGTACATCGACCTACTGGTTACGGAATGGAAACTCGGCATTAGAGAAATTGCAAAAATCTATTTGCATGGCGAGGCGCATATTCCAGCGGAGCAGTACACGAGAACGGAGGAGCATGGGCGCGATGATGGAGAACGACTACGCATCAGTACCAATGTTGCGAACTATATCTATATGCAATGTGAGGGAGAAACTGGAATAAACGTTTATTTTCCAAATCAGAACCCTAAAAAACAAAAAAATCATTCAAGGATTCTTGTGCAACCAAAAACTAAGATAATTGATGAGGAGGAGGAGGAGGAGGAGAAGAATTGAGCTCCGATAAATGTCTAACCAGATTGCAAAGCTGTTGGCCAGCAGAAGAACCAATAACAAAAGCACAGGTGCATATTTTATACCAATGAATCGCAGTTAATAAATCTTTAAAACAGATAATTCATGCAAGGTAAAGTGGTAGTGGTTCGGTAATATTTTCAATAACATAGCAGTCCTCTGAATTCGGTCTAATTTCATACCAAACCCGGATGCGTTGCCCATCGCCGCGATGATGTTCCTCGGCCCGAGCATATCCAGGGCTTTTATTAGCGTTAATCCGTATTTTTACAATCTCTCGGCGGTGTCCCTTCCATTCCGCGACCAAATTATCCACAAGTGGTTGTATCCTCTCGTAGTCGCCGCGAAAGGAGTAGGCTTTGAGCACAAACTTCGGGCATTTAAATTCCAGGGCGAGCACCGAGTCGAAAAACTCATTGGTCAAGATAAATGAGCGACAGTTGTCATTGGCATAGCGGATCACATCAATTACAAACGTGTCATTATTGTGATTGGATCCGCACCAAACGTGCCTATACCTTCCGGTCCTTGGCTTCATCCTCTCCATCAACGCTATTTTGTCGTGATTCTCTGTGCGTCCGCGAATAAACAGGTAGAAGGTATTCATACCAAAAGGAACTGTCGTGTTAGACCATATGGTTGCGTTACTGACAGCGGTGTTGGAAAAAAGCAACTGTCGGGTACGAGGACTTTTGAAAGTTGCAATACTATGGTGGTTCTTCTGGATGATGGTTTTGTCGTCGCTGTAGAATTCGACTGAGTAGTCCATGCGATTGTCCTTCGATTCCTCCGTCATTCGCCATAAGGATCGACAGGCTCGTGCGTAGCGGAAACGTGTCCTCGGGTAGGCACTTCCAATAAATTCCAAAAGCCTTCTGTGAAAAGTTACCGGCAAATCGAGAAAGTCGATCTCCGCCCGGATCTTGGGTTCACAGTTGCGAAGTCTAGTCGGTTGAATCACATAGCCAACTTTCTGCCAATAGATACGCAGCCGTTGTCCGTCAGATCGAAAGTGTTCCTCCTCTCGCGCGGCACCCCACTGCGCCAGGATCCGTATTTTCTTAATTTCGCGGATCCCGGATTTCCACGACTTCGCTAGAGCGTCAATAAGCTCCTGAACGTCATCCCAGTCAGTCGGGCACATCATTTCCACATAAAAACTAGGGGATTGTCGCGTCAGTTCCCAGTCGCGATTGTATTCGTCCCTGTGGTAATCTTCCCATCTGCCGTTAGGCCCGTCCCAGTTTAAATTGACGTGGACGTAGTTTCGGTTCAACGGTTTCAGCTTTTGAAGTATGTCCTTCTTTTCATTCCGGGTGAGCTTATGCAGTGAATATAGTTTGTGCGTCCTCATCCCGTTCGGAATCGTCAAAGGGCATCCCGGTTGCAGGGTCATCCTAGCCACAGTAGTTCCGGAGAAAAGCAATTGTCGCGTCCTGAGACTATAAAAGCGCTTCCAGGTTAATGGGGCAATGAGGTATCTGGTCCGATTGCCGTCAAACTCAACTTCCAGATCCATCCGGTTATCTTCCGATTCCTCTGTCATTTTCCATAGGACTCGACTCACGCGCGCATAGTGGAAACGGGTCTTTGGGTCGGCGCTGCCCAAAAAGTTGAGAAGACGTTGGTGGAAAGCCGGAGGCAAATCGATGAAATTCGTGGATTGGGCCATCTGCAAACGGAAATTAACTAACAGAAAGAAATTTGGCAAAGCACATGAGGTCTCTAGAGGCATTTGCTGATGCGGTAGAATCATTTATTGCAAAGAATTCGAAGCTGGGAAAAGGAAATCAGGTTTAGCAAGCGCAGAAGCAACTCAAGCTCGTTAAAAAATTCGATTGCTGCAAAAACTGAGTGGCGACGAAGCGGCGGATAACCAACGCGAGGCAATTATCTCTGTCGCAAGCAAATTTTATTGATTCCGGGGGGCGGTGAGTTCCCTGGTTCCAAAAATGATAAGCACTAGCTGACCGGTAGCACACATTTTTCCCCACAAATCTTTCCCAAAAATAAAGGTGTTACATTACGCTTCCTAGGTTTTGCTGTATGCGTGTCGAAAGACCGCAAGAGCTTCCCACAAGAAGGTGAAGTCGTGTATCGCCAATGTCCACGCTCACATCATGCCGTGTAATAAATTCCAAATGTATTTCGGTACAATTGTCGAAGGGAAAAGGTTTATCACGATCAAAACTGAAAATAAGGAGCACTAATCAGACCGGAAAGTTAAAAGCTCGTCATAACGTAGACGTAAAATAAAATCCAACGTAAAATCACAATAGACGATTTGAAATTCAGTACTTCAGAAAAACAAAATATTATTCGCTGAACCTCAAGAAAATCTGCAGGAAAGGCTAGCTGGAAAAAGGCGAATTAGTGAAAAAACCCAAGAGCGTCTGCCGCCTGCTGGGCACGCAGCGACTATGAACTGCCCGGGGCCCGGGATAAAAAGCAGCGAATATCAGCATTAAAGAAACGTTCATTTCCCAGTTTTATAAAATCCGAATCCGAATTCCAAATAGAGTTCATCTTAGTCGCAATAGAACCCGCAGACGTATGGGATCGCTTAGAATTTATTAAACTGCGAGATCGGCGGCTCTTTAAGCAAAAAGGTTTGGACACAATAGTAGAGATCGGCCGCGTCGCAGCAACCGGGCGTAAGATATCCGTTTTTTCTTCATCCGGAAGCCGTCATCACTTTTAAAAGGTTTCCTATGCCTCTGCTAGAGTTGGCGAAGGCGGTGCTACAACCTTTTGAATCACATGGCATCGCTCGGAACTCGGATCCAGCTCCCGTCGAAAGATTCTGATTTTCTCACCATCGCCTCGTGTATGCTCCTCAGTTCTGACAAGTCCATGAAAATTTGCCCAAATCACAATCTCCTCAATGTCTCGGAGTCCCGCTTTCCATTCGGCCACAAAAGCATCCATAAACGGCTGGATATTCTGGCGTTGTCGGTGTCGGCTTGCAAGCTGTATTTTTGGGCACTTTAGCTCGAGGCCCAGCGTCGGGTCCGCAAAATCTTCGAACGAGATTGAATGGATGTTGGCACTTGCATAGTGAATGAACTCCAAAGACGGCCTCTCGTCGTAAATCCTGCCAATCGACACATGTACGTACTTTTCACGCGGTGGCTTCAGCTTCTTGAGGAGTTTTAATGCCGCTTCGTAGCTTCGAGGCATAGCAATGTCGATTTTGCGTGCCTTCATGTCGTTTGGAAATTCATCGCCATCCTCGGACAAACATAACAGGAGTGTTACAGTCGTCCCGGAGAGCAACATGCGCCATGCAGAGGTGACAGGGTGCTGGGGGCTGCAAAAGTACGTGTGCTCGGTACGGTTATCCCGGGTTCGCTCCGTCATCTGCCATTGAACACGACTTGCGCGCGCGTAGCGGAATCGTGTCTGCCAATCAGCACTGCCCAAAAAGTCTAGAAGACGTCGGTGGAACGGGTCTGGCAAATCGAGGAAATGCGTGGAGTCGGCCATCTGAAAAGATATCAGAGTAATAAAGATTTGCAGGGTATTTTTGGCGGACCAGAGAAAGCAGAGTTGCCTAAAGTTTTACAATCAGAAATCAAGTTTTGCGAGATTTAGTGTAATCGCGTGTTTAGAGGGTGTTTCAAAAAAATCGACGCCTTCTAGGGGGCCGGAGTAAGCGCTGATCGAGATCATTATTACCCCATTCGAAGGCTCTCGAAAAAGCGATAGAAACGAAGCCCATTTCGCAAAAAAAATTGTAGCCCTCACTGGATATTGAAATTAACATTAACTATCAATAACTACCAATTAACCGGAAATTAACCCGTGGATTTCGCATAAAACCGCGGTTTTCTCGGATTTAGGTTTGAAAATTCGTGAATTAAAATGTCTAAATTGAAAAGCGAAGAGCGTTTGTTTTTCGTCTTTCCGAGAGCTATCGCTAGATGCTGAAAGCGTCACAAACGAACACTGCAGTGGCCCGCTAGAGGGGATCGATTGTTTTTGGGACACACTTTGGACGATATCAGAGACAATAAAAAGGTTCTATAAACTCGTATTTGCTTAAATGGAAGAGCGTAGCAGTATGCCAAGGATAACTATATTATTACAAATAATTACAAAGTTATAAAATTACCGATTAATTACATTTTTACAATTATATAAAATTACAGAGTGGAAACGAAAAAGTGGCAAAATTAGCGGCAATTGGGTAGGCCCGAATTCTTAATCGCCAGACAATAAATAGGTAAATCAATTCCGGTCGCTCATCGCTCGGGAAACTGGCGATAACAGCTGGCATTTCGGCGGAACGCAAGATTGCGCCATAGATCGAAAAACCCTCACTCAGTTTCTCCCAAGCGCTGTTTTTCCGCCCGTTTTGAACAGATAACGTAAGCTTAAAAATCAGACACAGCTGCGGATCGCTACAGAGACACGCGGGGCACTCTGTATTTCCATGTCCGGCCGTATCATAACAAAAGTTTATTGCAGCATAGTTAATAACACAGAAATTTCATTTACAAAACTTTAAATTTATATAGAAAAAATTGTATTATTTAGTAAATAACAAATGCATAAAATTAATTAGGTGGTACATAATACCACGATTCCTCGAGTGTTATGCTGCGAATTACATAGGTTTTTTCTGCCCCTCGCCAGGGAGGGTACGTCGACGTGACTTGAATCAGCCGTCCATCTGCCCGCTCGTGCTCCTCATCACTTCCGGAAGCGCCATAAAGTAAGGTGATTCGTATTTCTTCAATAGCTCGCTGCTCTTCCATCCATTCTTTGACCAAGAGGTCGATGAACGGCTTGATGTCGTCTTTGTGCCGTTCCTCCCGGATTGTTAGGGTCATCTTCGGGCATGCTAAAAGTTTGGGTTTCGGCTCAAAATGATTAAGGATAAAATGGCTATATCCGAAACAGGGTTTCAGCCTAGTTTCTGAAACCGGTTTTTTTTTTTGAAATCTTTTTATAGCGGCTTGATAGCGACTCGATAGAGCGTTAAAAACAAACTAAGGCGCCAATTTCTGTTTAAAATATGGTAAAATGAAATAGTTATGGAAGAACAAGCAAAATCCGGGAAAGCTGTTTAGCACCAATTCAAATGGATAATTTTTAATAGTAATTTCCTTAGCATTTTCCGGCCGTGTTCCGGCTCGCGCCTAGGGAGAAATGTCACTGGTCTTAAAAATTGCAGACTTTCCGATCGGCGGAAGGTAGATTAACTTACCCAGCAGGCTTAGAACCGGATCGAAGAAGTCCAAAAACGTGATGGAGTGCGTGTTCTGGTTGATATATTGGATCATCTCCATGCTCAGTGTCCACGACCCTCCAAGCGTCATACTATCATACCGCCCCGTCCTCGGCTTCAGCTTCTCAAACAGGGCTAGGGTTCTCTCATCATCGGCATCATTTTTCATGAGCACGAGCTCGTAGGCTCTCATCCGATCCGGAACTTGTGCTCCGCGCACACTTTCGCACGTAACCTTTTCCACTGTCGAACCATTGAGTAATAATTCTCGGGTACGTTGGTACGTTCTGGGGAAATTCTCAAAGTACCAATAATTTCCGTCATGATCACACGATGTAATTCCACGGTCGTAGAGTTTCACCTGGTAGTCCATTCGGTTGTCTCGCGAGGCGACAGTTCTTTTCCATAAAAAGCGGCTTGCACGTGCGTACCGGAATCGCGCCTCTGGGTCCCAACTTCCGATAAAATTTAGTAGACGATCATGGAATGCGTCAGGTAAGTTAATGTAAGGATTTGGCAGGGCCACCCTGGGGACACGTCGCCCGGGTCTCGCAGGCACTTTTCGAAGTACATATCGGCAGCTTCCATTCCGTGTTTTGCGTCGGTAGACCCAAATCCTTTCTCCATCCTCACGGATATGCATGGCGCTACGCACCAAATCCCGTACCCACGTGAAGATTTGAATTTTTTGTATTTTCCGTGTGCCCGCTTTCCATTCATCGATCAGGGCGTTTATGAAAACCCGAGCGCTGGCGCTATTCTCGCTATAGACGGTCACGCAAAAATTTGGGCTGTGCCGCTTCAGCTCCCATTTTGGGTCGAACTTCTCTACGTGGCGAGGCCCTCCTGTAGAACGGAAATAGACATCCTGATATTCTGCATTTGGCGGGCGCATCATCTCCAGCAAGGTCACCTGGTCGGTTTCATGTAATTCACACTCGGCGTGCAATGTGTGTGCCCTCATACCGGCTGGGATGATTGGTTTGTTCCCGCCTGAGATTACAGCTTTGGTAACGGTGGTTCCGGAAAAGAGTAAGTGACCGGTTCGATAGCTATCGATTTCTTTCCAGGATTTAGGAGCCACAAGGTAGTCGATCTGATTTTCATTGATCCCGACTTCCAAATCCATACGGTTGTCCTGCGATTCTTCCGTCATTTTCCACAGCACCCGACTTGCTCGTGCGTAGCGAAATCGTGTTTCCGGATCAGCGCTGCCCAGAAAGTTGAGAAGCCGCCGGTGAAACATTGCGGGCAGTCTGACAAATTCTGGGGTTTCGTGCATCTGAAATTCTCGATTGGCTTACGATCAGATCGGAAAACACCGGAATAATGTTCAAAAAAAGGTTCTGGATTGGTAGCGGTGGAGGGTAATTGGCCTAATTATTCGCCCGGGGTTTTTTGCCGTTTTTGGCCATAAAACTGTCATATCAAAACTCCAAGTGTGAAAATACAAAAATTGTAATAATGCTAACAAATTTTTAGTTTATGCGCTATAAGGTGCTCCTAAGTGCTTATGAGCAGCCTGGCCTGCTGAAAATGTTTGTAATTGCTTAAGATCACACAAAAATATTTCCCTCGCTGTAATACAACCTCCAGCCTGGTGTGATTAAAAAAAATGAAACCCCTGGGGTAAATCACCTAAAACGCGGTAATTTGGGTTTTATATGCCGTTAGCGATCCGCTATTGAAAACAAATTGGAAGCATAGAACCCAAACAAAGATTAAATTGTCGCCGCAAGAAAAATTCCGACATTTTCGAGGACTTGGCGGGCTGAACGCCTCGCGGCCAGAAAAGAGATTGCGTCCGCGGTTTATCACCCTGAAGCTGATAACGGCAGCCCGTTCGGGTGTATTTCCTTGCTGCAATTGAATTGAAGGGCAGTTCCTAAAAGTTTCTCTGTAATTTTGCCCCACGTATACGCTGCTGATGCACGGAATCCTCAAAATTCTAATATTAAACGCCAGTGAAATAGAAAATACGGGGTGGCGATCACCTGTCCGAAAAACACCTGTCCGAAAAACATCTGTCCGAAAAACAACTGTCCGAAAAATCGCCTGTCCGAAAATCATCCATCCGAAAATCTACTGTCCGAAAAGTCATTTTCGGACCTTGAAATGGAAGTGCGGCTGAAATTTCCCAAGGCCTTCAGGTAATCTATTCAAACCGGATTTTGGAGAAAATGGGAGGGTAGTTTCATGGGATACGAACCGCTACTGTATCATAAATTTTTGGAGAGTGACTCAATGAGCTCGGGCAGGCAGTCCCTAAGATACGGCCGATGGAACTTGGTTTGGTCACGATTCCGGGGCTTTCCCCACGTGGGACTATCTTGTGGCAGTTACACCTCGAACCTTTAGGAACTGGCTAAGTGATTCGAAAAGGGTTTTGATTGGCTGCTTCGGACATTAGTTTTTCGGACTGGAGTTTTTCGGACAGGCAACTTTTCGGACATATGATTTTTCGGATAGACGATTTTCGGACAAGTGTTTTTCGGACACATGTTTTTTCGGACGGGTGATTTTTCGGACAGATGTTCTTCGGACAGCTGTTTTTCGGACAGATGATTTTCGGACAGGTGTTTGGCAATCGAAAATACGTCGATGGAACGTGGCGGGTGGCGCCAAAAAATTAGCCACTGCGCTCATCTGAAAATCGAGGGGTCGAGCTTTTTAGTAACTATCAACAGATTCAGAACATGTTTTATTCCACCCAAAGGAGAGAGTAACTCTCCACAGAATTTTTCTGACTCAAAAAAAAAACCGAAAAACTGCGTGGTCAAGCCGACGAATCAATTTGAACGGCGGGCAGTTAGCGATAAAAGCGTGGCAGAAAGAAGTACAGCGGCGATGAATCATCCGTATCTCTTATGGTATTTTGCAAAGACATAAATTCATGGTGTTTTAATGTTTTGGATTCGCTTGTTCGGTGCTTTTTAATTTATGGCCGATTTTCTGGTATCATTTATTCATTCAACACCGCAATAAACATCCAATCAAAATCCTTTTCGTGCAAAACGTTTTGTACCTGTATCCGTAAAACCGGGAAATCCTGCTTATAATCCTGTCACCAAGCGCGCTTCAGTCCGAAAAATAAGGTGGTTTTCTCTTCTCCCGACTTCAACGTCAGTACCCGGTCATCCCCACGTCGAATTATTGCCACGTGGTGGTCAAGGTAAGTATAGGCATAATACTTGAGATCCCAGCAACGAATAGGGATAGCCCCGTAGGTGCTACTGAATTCAACATTTTCAATCTCGCGCTCGTAGTTGAGCCATTCGTCAACCAAGAAACGCAGATATACGTTGCGCTGCGGCTGTTTGCTGTCGTCAAACATTGTTATATGCGAATTTTTGAATTGCATATACCATCTTGCTTCTCTCGCATCTTGCGGTACACGATGCCACAGTTCTTCCGCAAAATCACGCACGTATTCGATGACTTCATTATCAAAAGTGCCTTGAGAATAGGTCAGCTGGATTCTCTCAAATTTTCCTTGGGGCCTCTTAAACTTTTCTAGCCGCGGTACGTCCCAAAGCTTCGGATGTACGATGGTTAAGCGGAGAACAGCCATTGACGGCAGGGATACAATCGACCTAGAATTTACCGGAGCGAACATGTCGACGAGAGCTCCCTCGAAGAAGGACCGCCACATCGACGGTTTGTCCATGTAGAGCTTTTTCCAGTTCTGCCACATACAGATGCGTGCGGGGAAACAGGTAACGCCGACCTCGAGTTTCGAAAAATATCGTGGACTCGAGCAGACAAGGTCCCACATCCTTCGGTTTGTAACGGCTAATGCCATCAGGCCATCCAGATCGTTGTGGAGATAGATCACGATCAAGCGCTGCACATCGAACGGCAGCCGCGGGAAGTCGATCGCCTCAAAATGTGAAGATTTGAGCGACGTTTTTGAGTGAAATCTCGGTTTTGAGTAAGACCTAGCTTATCTTGTGCAGAACTTTGCGCCGATTCCGAATCTGTTTTTAAAATTTGCTTAATCGGAGATTTTGAAGAAATAACAGTCTATTCTAGGGCAAAAATGTCCTCTGAAAGACTGACTGTAGACAACTATAAAAATTCGAGAGAAAATGTGTCGCCAGAGCAGCTTTTTTTCATCAGGTGCGCTAATTATTTTTAACGAAACATTTCCCGTCGAATTCTTACAGGAGTCTAAAATGTACATTTTTGAGCATTTTCGTCCTAAATACGTTGTAACTTTTTCAATCAGTGCAAAATTCTGCTCAAGATGGACTAGGTCTTGCTCGAAACTGGGATGTCACTAAAAACGTCGCCTTGTAAGACACGGATTAAAAATATTTCACGTGCTCTTTTTTCCAAACAATTTTTCAGTTCCAGTTTTCAGTTACAATTCCAAACAAAATTTAGTATTTTGTTAATTTGCAAATCAACAAACGACCAGACATAGTTACCATTTTATCGACGCGGCCCCGGTCGAGAAGGCTGAGGTTTTCCCGGACCATTTGCTCAATAATTTCGGGCACCTCGAAATTGTACATGACCTGTAAGTGAAAAGTTTTCTGAAAAGTAAAACTAAAATTAAATCAGAAAAGCCGTCGTAAAAGTTAATAAGTCATTCGGTTGTATGCCTACCGATAATAGGTGACGATCGGAGTGGCTCTTTCAAACTCGCGCGCAGATTGGCCTCGTTATCGGGTATGGTAGGCACGAAATGACAATTATCCCAGGGGCAATAGGCATAAGGTTTTGTTTTCACGAGTTTGCGGAATTCAGTTTAGTAATTAGCGCCTAACGTTAGTAATTATTAACCTGTAAGTAAACGACAGTCAGAGCAAGAGAGAGAGAGAGAGAGAGAGAGGAGAGAGAGAGAGAGAGAGCGAGAGAGAAAGCGAGGGATAGATTCTCTGTGTGCGGTTATCACTGTGTCAGCCGTTTTTTGCAGTTTTCCATCGTCCGAAGAATCAACAATTTTATAAGCAAAAGGCACAAATTAATTAAACTTTATTAAATTAGCAAAAGTTTAATGGATTCGGCAATTGAGTATGAAATCAATAAGGTCTGCGTTGCCCTTTTCTGACTCGAGCAGCTCGAAGTGGTCCAGGTCACACATCCAGGCCGTAGGGTAGCCGCGAGGAAGTCGCACAACCAAAACGTCTCCGTTGCTGCGCTGGATGCGATAGTAGATGTAGAGACGGTCACGGGATTTATGCACCGGATACTCAGTCAAAAATTCGGGCGTCGAAAACCCCCACCGTGGGCTCAGAGATTCAAGTTTCAGCGTATAGATTTGACGATTGCCCCTTAGCCAATCTTCGATCACCACTTGGGCATAGGCTTCAAACTCTGAATCTCTTATCGACACTGCTTTCAGCGAGAGCTCAGGCACCATCAACTGGGCGTGTTCTGTCAATGGCACACGAAGCCGTAGCTGCAGCGAGCCGACCCATTCGTTCATCCACTCCAACAACTCCGGGTCGGCCGCGACTGGCGCCAAATCCATGGAAACTTGTGAATACTTCCCGGCGGGCTTGTGACGCTTCAGAAGTGAGAGCCTATCGGCGGGCTCGCAGTCAAGGGCAAAGACTTTGGCGCGAATATCGATATCAGCGGGAAGATGACCGGAAATGTCGAGACGGTATACGGTTGATCTATTGAAGAGCAGATTGCAATGTTCCATGTTGCGAATGGTCCACTCAGTTGCCCCACCGACGCCGCGCGGCGCTGCGATGACACCAAATGTATCATAGTAGACCTTGACGTCCCAATATTTGTTCGGGCAATCCCGCGCCATTCCCATCATCCGCTTGCTTGTAATGGCCGTCTTGAAGAAGCTTTGTAGATCCATTTGCCGGAGGATGTTGTTCTGGACAGTGGTTGGCAACGTGTTGAAGTCTTGCATTATCTGAATTTTCAATCTTTCTTGAGATACAGGGTGCTCCAAACTCTCCTCCCTAACCCCAAGCATGTTCGATTCACGATTGAGGTATCAAAATCTGTCGAAGAGCTGAGTAGATCTGTGCTTTTTGATTTTTTAAATTCCGGGATTTTTCTTACGATTACTAATATTTTTACGCTAAATGGGCCCTATTTCGGATGCTTCTCCGATAAAAGTGTTTTCCTACAAAGTCAATTTTCGCGCCTTTTCCGGAAGCCAAACGACATTATTTTGAAGGCCAGGCGCTGAAACCGATTAACATGAGCTCCTGTAGAAACCGGTATTTTGCCATAAAAATGCGGAATTTTGACGATCAAAAGCATATATCTACTCAGCTTTCCGAGAGCTTTCGATAGATACTTAAATCGTTGAAAACGGACACGACTGCGGGCGGCTAGGCGGGGGGATTTTTGGAACACCCTGTATTGCAGGGCTAGTCCACATTTTATGTGGGGCTTAGGTGGGTACCTTGGGACATGGATAGTCCCCCATCACGACAGTTAGTAGGCAGCGGGGAAATGAGAAAGGCGCAGCTACAAAAACGCAAAAAGGGTTCGTCCCCTGACCGCGGAAATTCTTTTACTTTATTGGCTAAATAGCCCTTTAAAATGAAATTCGATGAAAATGCAATCTAGACACAGGGTGGTCCGATAAAAAGGGTCACGCCAGCATTTGCCATTTTTCGCCGGAGTGATTTGAAATTTTGAAGAGAGGTTCACCACGATAAATGTTCACGGAAATGTTCAGCCCGCTAACTATAGTTTTCGAGTTGCTGCTAAACCCCCAAACTTGTTAGACGTTTTCAGCCGGGATTTTACCGGAATTTCGCCTTGGAAAATATGGCTTAAAAAGCACTTATCCTTTGTATCAGAGAAAGTAAGAAAAAAAGGGAATCAAAGTCGAAAGTGGGGTTTAATTGATGCAAAGTCCAAAACGAAGTTTGAAAAAGTGGAATAAAAAAATGTAAAAGCGTTCGAAAACTGCTGATATACCTTAGCGTAGAGATCAAGGCTGAGAGCGTGAAGCGGGAAATACTGAATGCCAATTTAATTGCACTTATGAGCGGCATCTGCGCTTTGGTAACCCGGGTTCAACATAATCGGAAATTACGCATTGATCTCAGGGTTCAGTCCACATCTGCTTTATCTGTTCCTGCTGCATGAGCCATCTGCATTTTGAAAAATGAACGAGGCGCATCGAATCTCTCTCTCTCTCTCTCTCTCTCTCTCTCTCTCTCTCTCTCTCCCTCTCTACCTCTCTCTACTTCTACCTCTCTCTCGCTCTCTCTCCCCCTCTCTACCTCTCTCCCCCTCTCTACCTCTCTCTACTTCTCTCTCCCCCTCTCTCTCTACCTCTCTCGCTCTCTCGCTCCCCTCTCTCTACCTCTCTCTCTCTCTCTCTCTCTCTCTCTCTCTCTCTCTCTCTCTCTCTTTCTCTTTTGTCTGTGTACGGTTCCCGTTGTGTAAAATGTTCCGTGCAGTTTTCCAGATTCCCATTGAGCAACAATTTTATAAGCGAAAGAAAATAATTGGTTAAGCCGTGTTTGAAAGGATTCAGCTATTAAATATAAAATCAATGAGCTCTGCGTCGCGCTTTTCTGTCTCCAGCGGCTCGAAATGTTCCAGGTCACACATCCAGATCGTAGTGTAGCGGCGAGGAAGCCGTACAACCAGAACGTCTCCGTTGCTGCGCTGGATGCGATAATAGGTGAAGAGACGGTCCGATTCAAGCCCTGGGTACCCAGTAAAAAATTCGGGCGGCGAGAACCCCACCCAAGGACTCAAAGATTCAATTTTCAACGCGTAGATTTGACGATCGCCCCGTAGCCAAGCTTCGATCACCACTTTGGTATAGGCTTCAAAATCGGAATCTGTTATCGACTCTGTCTTCAGCGAAAGCTCAGGCACCATCAACTGGGTGTATTCTGGCAATGGCACACAAAGCAGTAGCTGCAGCGAGTCGACCCATTCGTTCATCCACTCCAACAACTCCTGGTCGGCCGCGACTGAACACTCTACGGAAACTTGTGAATACTTCCCGACAGGCTTGTGGCGCTTCAGAAGTGAGAGCATAACGGCGGGCTCGCAGATACGTATCGGGCTTGCAGTAAAGGCTTTGGCGCGAACATCGATATCATCGGGAAAATCACCAGAAATGTAGAGCCCGCGTACGGAGGAACCATCGAAGAGTAACTTGCAATGTTCCATGTTGCTAATGCTATAGCCAACTACCCCACCACCGGCGCTCGGCAAAGCGACTCTGATTCTATATGAGACATAGATGATTTTGATGTCCCAATATTTGTTCGGGCAATCCCGCGCCGTTCCCATCATCCGTTTGCTTGTAATGGCCGTCTTGAAGAAGCTTTGCAGATCCATTTGGCGGAGGATGTTGTGCTGGACCATCGTTGGCAACGCGGTGAAGTCCAGCATTATCTAAATTTCGAAAAGTTTCTTTAGATACCGTATTTGCATTAATATTTTTTTCGAATAACCTCAGGGGAAGGGATTGTATATTAGAGGGAGGGACATATTTTTCATGATTTTGAGCAATTACAACAATTTTTAGCAGTTCAAACTGTTCACAATCACTCAGGATCGCAGTACGAAGCTCAAACATAAACGTTTTGCGCATTTTTTACTGCTAAAGGGCAATTTCGAAAGAAACTTGGCGGTTATATTAGAGGGGCGATATTAAAGAAAAACGGTATGTTGATATGAAATTGCATAAAAATTCAGTACATAAACACACACAGTGGCCGAGCATCAGGGCATCGATTGTGCGGATGAGTGACCTCTGCGCTTTGTCAACCCGCATTTTCATCGGAAAATTACGCATCGATCACAGGGTTCAGCCCGCATCTGTCCTTCCCATCTGCATGACTCGGGGGTTTTTTGTCTTGAAAAAATGAACTAGGTTATAGTAATGCCTTGTTACTGACGTAGGAATCGCATTTCAATCTGTATTATTATGAAAAAATATCTTTATTGAACAATCAGCAAGAATATCGATCAATTTTCGCAGAAACTCCTTGAAATACGTACGTCTCTTATAAAAACATGTCGTTTCCACTCTGTCAGAATTTACGTACAGGTTACGAGCTATTAGTGATATTTTCAAGCAAATAGCAGTCCGTCTGCCCGACTCTTCTGTTCGAATAGCTAACCCTTAATTTCTGTCCATCCTCTCTAACGTGATTTTCAGGCCGGTAATGATTAGGATGCGCACCAATCCTAATTTCCTCTATCTCTCTAATTCCTTCCTTCCACTCCGCCACCAAATCATCTATAAAAGCCGGGATTCTGTCGGACCAATCCAAAGCTTCGATGGACATTTTCGGGCATTTCAGCTGGATACTGGTCTCTGGTCTCATGCTACCGGGCCATTCCCTGGCCTCGAAGGAACGTGAATTTTAAAAGATATACTCGATAATTCGAAGAGTTAGCATTGCTTCCTTGTCTCCTTGCCTTCCATTGCTGCACCAATGTATCGACCAATTTTTGGGTACGATTCGGATAATTCGGGGGTAGGCTTCCGTATACTGTAGCCACCACGGCCACCAAGCACAAAATCGAGCGCATCCCGGCTGAAACGAAAACAATAAGCTGGTTGCTAGACTTATAAGAGGAGTGCTTGAAAAAAGGAGCTTTCGATCAGATTGATAAACACGGACGATCGGGGATGGTTTTCCGCTAAACAGCGCCCGAGAGGATAGTTTTTTGGGTGCGAGGTGAAGGATTGGGTGCAAAAAAGTGATAAACTTGAAGGGCGGTGTAGCCTTTGAAACTTTTTGCGTTAGGGAGAAACTTGTCGTGTTAATACGATTTTTAGCAATGAACATGAGGGTTGAAAATGACAAAACTGGAGCTTTTCTAGCTCGATCTTTCTGTAGCTTTTTCAAGATACAAATGAGAGCCCAGTGAGATCAAAGATCAAATTTACCTTGCCCGGCCTTTTTTTCGGTTTTTGAGCCAGGTTTAATGAAATCACTTCCGACTCAATTTGCTAAAGAATGAACAACCGCAAAATATCTGGAAATGGTTCTGAATTTTAAACATATACAATTGTAGATTTAAGCATAGTTTACGCCGTTTGTAGCCTGTTTTAATGAAAATTTAATACCATACGGTTATTTATTAAACGACATAGCGCAACAAATCCTTGATCACTTGTTGAAAACTACGGAAAATTTGAACTTTCGCGCCTTGTTCGGGGTCCTCGCGCCGAAAAAGTACAGCACGAAGTCCTCGTTGGGCGGGAAGTTGATGGTGGTGTTCTTTGAGGGCTCGACGAGTTTCACACTAAAATGTTCAGAGCGAAAAATTAATCCTCGCAAAACAGTTAATTATACAATGATCGAAAAACTGGCTCGATCTTCTCCTGCGTCTCCTTGTTTCTCAGGTAGAATTGGTCACCGTCGGCTAGGACTCCGGAGACCCAGAAACTACTTCCCTTTTCGGTTGCGGAATAGTATTGGCTCCACACGTAGCTGAGGCCATCGGTGTTCTAAATAACGAATTATTTGGAAAGCGAAAGAGAGCGAGAGGGAGAGGAGTGAGAGAGAGAGAGAGAGAGAGAGGGAGCGAAAGAAAACCAGATACTTTCGGATAAGTCAAGTCGTAAAGCAAGCCGTCGTCGGGTCCTCCGGTCAGATGATCGGGAATGGGGGGGAGGTAAGCTAAAAATATTCGGTATAGGGTTACATGTAACCAGAACCAGTTCATCTTGAACTTGATACACAAAACAATTCAGACCCACCACGATCATCCTTGAGCTCATAGGTCGAGAACATGGCTGTGAATTCGGGGGCGTCTTTGGTATACCTTAAGATGAAGAAATGGGGCCAAAGTTTTGGAAAATTTACTTGAAAATAATGAATGATGTTGGGGTGATGAACTCAATCTTTTTATCCTGGTTGCCGATGACCCTAAAATATACGTAGTTCAAAATTCCTCAAAAACGATTAAGGGGATCAGAAAGTCCCAGGAAAGATTAGCATAAAACGGGCTTGAGCCCTATAATTAGCATAAATCTTCTCTGCTCCCCCATTAAAGTGAGGGAGCGGCAGGCCTCCTCAGGCTTTTAAAGAAGATGTGCTTCTCCACATCCATGCCGAAAATCAGAGGAGAATTCGGCCTGACGGCCGAGAAATCGTCTGCACAGAAAGACACATACTTTTCTCGCTGATAATCGGATAGGATAAGCCTAGAGCTAATGGGCTTTCCTGCTCCTCTTAAAAAATACGGCTCTCAAGCGCTTACTCAATGAAATTATCCAGGCCATCAACTTGTATAAAGTTGAACACTTTTTCATAGTTTTTCTCGGGCTCCATAGATGGAACATCCATAACGACATGGACGCCATAGTATTGGTTCGGAGTGACGCTGAAGTCCTAGAGAAAAAATGGTCATATTTTTAAGAACCTTGAGATTACCGGTCCGTTAGTGACAATTTTATGGACAACGGTGCCGTTGTGCTTGGCGAGTAAGGCTGAATCTTTCTAAAAATCTTCTAATTGTGAAGCGCCACGGCCAAAATTTACCGTCACGGCATAATTCACTTTAGCCCCCGGTTTGTTGGCGATGCTGATGTGAATCCAGTCTTGGTAAGCTAAAAAAATCGACGCATCGATGCATTAAAGGGGCTACGAAATGCCAAAAATTGAGCGACGGCCCGAAAACCGGCGCTCTGTACATCGGAGGTCTCTGTACGCCCGGGAAACTCGCAAATTTGAAATTGCCTGTTATCACCTCGAAATCACGCTCTCGACTGAATTTGATGATTAAAACACCAAAGCTATTTAAAATTAAGTGAGGATTTCAAAAATGGGCTCAGAATTCGCAAATTATAGTGTTTTCACAAAGAAACCGGGCAAAAACAACTGCGCGCAAAAATCGAAAGAGGGAGGGCTCTTGTCCCGCAGCGCCCGCTGGCAATTTGCCAGAAATCAAAGAGCCCTCCCAAAAGGGCTTTCACTTGGCAGTTCGGAGCCCCTTTAATGATACGTAAACACTTACGGTTCGGCTCGTTTGGTTTGAAACTCCCGGATACGGTAGCCACCAGGCCGAACAAGGACAGAATTGACCTCATTTTGCTTGGTAAAACCTGATTTCGCCTATTTGCATCTCGCCTACTGCTATTTCGCCTCCTCTTATTTCGCCTACATCGTATTTCGCCTGCATCCTATTTCGCCTAGATCTTATCGCGCTTACCTTTCATTTCGCCTACGTTGCATATTGCCTTTTTTTGCCCATAAAGCTTCAGTAGAGCTTCGGTATATGGTTTCGTCCATGATAAAAAGCTGGAGTGGCTTTTTAAATAAACACTGCGCTGAAACGAGCAGTGTTTGTCTTTTCCCCTGACAATTCCAAAGACTATATAGATTGGATTCAGAAAAGCTCAAAAACAGCATGGACAATACCATATACTGGAGGTATACTAAAGCTTGTTGCGCAAAAAAGGTTATATGCAAAATAGGCGAAATGAAAGGTAGGCGAGCTAGATGTAGGCGAAATAAGATGTAGGCGAAATAAGATGTGGGCGAAATCATAGGAGGCGAGATGGCAGTAGGCGAGATGCAAAGAGGCGGGATGAAATGTAATCATTTTGCTCAGGTTGGAACGTTGTGTTGCAACCAACGTTCGGGCGATCGTTTATAGCAAATAATTGGAGCGAATGTGCCCTAATATTTTGATTGATAAACAATGAAGTAGCTGCTCCCCTGAGCCGAGGTCGCGCCCAGGAAAAAAGATAGTTTTTGGGGCGATGGGGCCAACACTATATTAAAGTTTGATCTGGGTTTTGTGCTTGACACTCAATACCA